>SNQJ01S0035748.1:110893-128438 GCA_010110895.2 Picea sitchensis
AGTTTGGAAAGGGAGCTAAACTCTCTCCTAGGTTCATGGGACCTTTCAAGATTGTGGAGAGAAAGGGGCTCATGGCCTATCGACTAGCCTTGCCTGATTCTTTGAGGCGTATGCACGATGTTTTTCATGTATCTTTTTTGAGACATTATATTAGTGATCCTACACACGTGATTGACATGAGTTCCTTGCAAGTATCATATGAGGGACCGCTCACGGCTGATTCAGTCCGCATCTTAGGTCATCACGTTCGACAGTTACGACGTCGAACGGTAGATCAGGTCAAGGTCTAGTGGGACAGTTATAGTCTGCACTTAGCAACCTGCGAGAACGCATATGATATGCGCCAGCAGTTCCCATTTTTGTTTGATAGATAGACTTATGATACGGTGGTACTTTTATTTCGACATTGACACTGAGAAACTTTGGGACGAAGTTTAGACCAAGAGGGGGTGTATGTAACATCCCGCTCTGGTGCACTGAGACAATTTATTCTTTGAGGACACTTGCTCGCAAGTGATCTAGACTTTTATCATGTTAAAACATTTATCCTTGATTATGATGTGTTCTGATAGATGACATGATTTTTTACTTCTTTGATGTAGACAAGTGTTATTGATTCAGTTTTATTGAGTGTACAGGGTTTTGGACCTTGAGGATGCAAAGGCATCGGTGGAACCCCTTGGACTCCAGATTGAGTCAGGGAGTGTGCTATTTGGGTTGATTTATTTACTGTGATATTTCATTAATTTGATGATATGATGTTGACATGTTCTGACACGATTGTTGATGATGTAGGCTGACGATAGCTTGTCGACCAGACTCACATATGGAGTAAAGGGGCCACACACGATTTTCAGAGAGTTTGAGGGAGAGGTGTGGACAACAGCCCTGCCACAGCCTACTAGCACTCCCGACGTGGCTTGAACTGTAGGTTAACGATTACCTAGTTCGAGAGGATCCACCATGCCATGAGGGGAGACTGCGACAGCCGCTCACGATGATTCTAAGGGGCACGCAATAAGGCGGGGACCTTATTCCTTAGATCCCTTAGTCTCCCACAAGTTCACCTGGCGGAGTGTTGACTCCAGGGATTATAGATGTCTACCAATCAGTCAAGTTGGCAAGTGGCACCCTTGGAGCACATGGTTCATCCTGAAGGGCACGTCACACGAAAGAAACATAAGTTAGCGAGTGGAACCCTTGGAGCATGTGGTGCATCCTGAAGGGCATGTCACTCAAAAGAAACAAACAAGGCGAGTGGCACCCTTGGAGCACGTGGTGCGTCCTAAAGGGCACGTCACATCGATGTTGATGAAGGAAAAAACCTAGATGGCCCTAAGACATTAATGCCTTAAGAAATCCTTAAACAACTTCCCTAACCAAGTGTCGCCCAGTTCAGAATCTAAGTCCTAAGTCTAAAAATTTTTAGGGTAAAAATTTAGTCTAACCTTAAGAAAAGACCCTAGAATAAAGTTAAAAATTTAAATAAAAACCCACTTAAGTGATAGTTTAGTCTTCATAAAACTCTTGGGGTAAATGAAGAGAGTAAGAATTTAATTAAACTAAGGGATTTAAAAATTTGCAAAGAAGAAATTATTTCTTAACTTGTGAAAGTACAAAAGATATTAAATAAATAATAAAAGGGAAACATTTAATAGCGCAACTGCCATTTTGGGTTTAATAAAAAGGGGAAAGAAGGGAATAATAAGAATTGGGAAACTAAGTAAATGGAGGAAACATAATAAAGGAAAGATGGGAACTTATGGTAAAAACAAAGCGAGGTCAACATAGTAAGGAATCTGCAATTAAGAACCTTCTAAAATGAACTAAAATTAGCAATTTCATTTCAGGGAAAGTATTTAAAACATGTAAGGGGATCTAGGAACACATAGGAGGATATTTAGGAGCAACTCTAGGTGGGTGAGGAAAATGAGTCAAATAATGATTTAAAGAAAATAATTATTGGAGGAAAGAGGGGGATGGACGACATTTGTGCGAAGGAGAATATTTAGAAATTTTTATTTAAAACTTAATTAAAGTGTGATTTAGGGAAAGTGGGAGGTTCTAAAAACTATATAAAAGAAAGGGAAGATGAGGAAGAAAGGGGATCGGATGTTAGCGTAACGTTACGCTGCCGGAATTGTGACTTGACTAATTACTTGTGGAGAGTTGGGATTTTCCAGCTTGGATAAGAGTGGTAGCTCGACCTTGCGAGGCGAGCTGGGAAGCTAGACGTACCATCTGGTTAGTGTGTGGCCCCTTTGCGGCTCGGGGGGCTAAGGGGGAAGCAGAGTACCCCTATCGATTAGCTGGGAGGTACCGGTGAGGTCTCTATGGTCAGCGAGCGAGAGCGGCATGGAGCGCGGGATGCGACACGGAGCGAAGGACGTCATCTGAAGCAGGCGTTAAGGCAAAAGTATGATTTTATTTCTGGTAGAATAGAATTCACTATGACTTACACTGGGATCGGAATATTGTTTGTAAATGGAATGAATGATTGTTCTTTTTATTTACTTGGTGACTAGAATGGTAAATGATGTAGTTGCTAATTTATTTAATCCTTTCATGTGACAAGGTATTATGTCTCCTACCCTCTTATGTTTGGTGGATACTCCTTTTGGGGTTTCGAACCCCGAAAGATTCTTGATACTTCTAGTTCCCATTTCCTTATGCAGTTTGTTACATGGTCTCCTGTAGACCGCAACTCTCATAATTACAACCCTTGCAATTGTATTCAATCCTTACTCTCGGGGTCCTTATGGTTTCTTCAGGGTTAGGGTAGTGAAATGTTTTCTTCCGACTCCATGAAATTAAATGCGTATATCCGATTTGCAGGATGGTAAGTTGTTCTCGGAAGGTCTTTAGTTATCTTGATTTCATTTAAACTTGTATCAATTACATCTAGGTCAAGAAACCTTATGTAAATGTTGGGCAGATATGTAAAAGAATTTTCCGCCTAGTATTGAAGACCCTTGGGTTTCGCATCAAGAATTTAACCGGTGATAACAGTCTGCGGGCGATGTAGAGGTGACCTTTATTCTTGTTATGGACTTTTAGTCTTGTTCTGTTCCAACTCGTTCCCAAAAATTGACCGAGAAATCCCATTCTCGATCCGTCTACATTTGTGTCTGGTTTTCTATTCTAGTTGTCGGCAACACAATGGCTCAGGGGTTTTAACTCTTAAATCGGCCTCTGAGTTTTCTGAGTTGTCTCGACCTCTGCGCCTTCGTGCCCTTTCTTTTTGAAACTCGCCACCATTGTTCATCTCCATTTCTAATCTCTGCGTTTAATGGATGGGTGGGACAACATTTTTCCACCAGCTTCACCCACCTTGATTGGGCTCTCCTCACCGTTTAGCTACCACGATTCCTCAGTGAATCTAACCGGGATTTCCCCCCCGATCTCTGGCGAACACCGCGCGCTTTCGTGGCTGCAATTTCGATGAGAAGATTTGTACTATTCAGGAATCTGTGTAGGCCTTCAAAACTTGCGTTTAATCCCGTCGAGGGGCGGCTAACGTTCTGGTGTGGTTGTCTTACCGGTGTTTTAAATGCTCTGAAAAGAAATAAATTATTTTTCCCCTTGTTTTTACCAAGCGTTTCCTCCAACGGCAATGACAACCATTCTCGAATGAACCCCACATGGATGTATTTATTTATCACTGACGTGCGGTGTCCAACGTATGTTTTTTTTTATGATGGTTATTTAATCATATAAGATCAGACAGTGAACGCTATTACAACGTTAGGATCAGGGTCTTTGCCTTATTTACCCCTTTTCCCGTGGCGTTTTTATTGTTACCCTACGCCCAACACCCAGGTGGCGTTGATTCCATGCAAGCTATTTCCTTTTTACGACTAATCTTATAACAACATTGAATGTCTTGTGACAAACCGCGGGTCATGAACCAAATTTTAGAAACAACTTTATTTTATCTAAGTTGACAATAATGTTGCTAAGTTTTAGATGTGTTAAGTGTAAATGCTAAAGATTATGGTAGTAACTAAATTTCCAAGATACTATGATGAACAACGAATATAATGTTCTGGCACCATAAGGTATTTAGTTTCCTTATTTAGTAATGTTACTTTAGTTTTTATTTAGTAATATTATTTCAGGTTCTTATTTAGTAATGTTATTTTAGTTCTTTATTTAGCAATGTCTCCTTCCTACATTTCCTTTAAATAATAATGTCCTTTATTTTACCATTATCATTTTGCTAAGAATGGTAGGAAATGGTTAAGTTTTTTATTATTATATTAAGGCAATGTAGCACTTCCACTAATAATAATAAATTATCATGGTTATTACTGTGGGATGAGGAATGGCTTTATGTATTTAATTAAAGAAGGAATCACTTTATGTATTCAATTAAGGAAAGAAACTCCTTGTATTAGGTCGTGGTTGCAAAATTATAGGGATAAAGCAATTTTAATACATTGTCTTCAATTATGTAAGAGCCATGTTCTTGTAATAAATAGAAACGTACTGTTAGGGTTAAATAACATATAATTGTAATATTGATTACTATATTTTGCAAAGTTATGGTAACATTGGGTCGTGGCCTTGCTACCTTAGTGTAATTTATGGTTATGGTGGTGTGTAAGGAGTAATATCATTGCATTGTATCGTTGAAATACGTAAGGGTAATGTTATGTCCATATAAAATAAAATGTAATCTTAGTGTTAGATATCATATGAATTATAATGGCATTGTGATCTTATCATGATACTATTGACTTTTTAGCTATTCATGATTTATAAAATACGAGGTTCCTTGAACTAAGTACCATAGAGTATTATGAATTGGTAATGAGGTTTCTTGTTCCTTTTTCTAATGCTGAACTTGGGGGTGTTGTTTAAAATATTAGTATGGTTTAATAATGGGTTAGTGGGTATTATCTTAAGTGGGCCTTGTACTAAATTTAATTGAGTATGGTTAATAAAATGGGAGTGGTTTTAATATAATCTGAATGCTACGATAATGATTTCTTTTTATTATTAATTCATTGGCAAGGTTATGGTAATATATATGTAATGTTGATTTCTTTTATGGTAAAGTTATTGTAACTTCATCGCTTGGTAGCATACAAGGAGTAATGTGATTGGCAATTGATGTTTTAGTTGCAAGGTTATTATAACCTAAGATGTGAGGTTGTTAAGATAATGTTATTGTAATTTTATGGTATATGTAACATATAGGATGTATTGAGATTGTTAATTAATTTCACGGTTGGTACTATAATTGGAATTGTCCCAACTCACAGTTGTATGATATCAGACTCTTCGATCTAATAAATCTAGTCGCTTTGTATATAAGTCTCTGTGTGTGATTATTTTCTGTGTAAAGAATCCAGTGCCATATCAAGAGTCTCGGGCCCTTTAAAGGCAGGGTTTCCACTCTTGCGACACACCTCTAAGGTCGTATCAGTAGTCTCAGGCTCTTTAAAGGTAGAGTTCCCACCACTGTGACCTTCTGACAGAGATTACTAGTTTCTTCCTGAGCAGTCAGCCAGGAGCCTATTTGACATTCTCTCTCTCCGGAGCAGAGAACTAAGATTAAACGCCCTGCTTTCCTGTGCAGAAATAGTAAAATCTACTACTATGGATTCTTCTATCTGTGTTCGTACTGTACATAACCTAGTATGTCGTTTAATGCTTGCAGTTACTAGTTGTGCACCTTATGTCTATGGTCATTTAAAGCTTGCAGTTACTTGTTGTGCGCCTTATGTATTCTTGTTGTGATCATCGTGGTTGTGTCTTGTTAGTCGTCTAGTGGCGAGGTAGAGTCAAGTGTGTCTGTTTCCTTTTTACACGCACACACACACCTTAAACAAGAAAAAAAAAATTCACCTATTATCAGAGTTGTTGTCGTAACAAGGAGGATGTCACAATGTGTCATGGGCAAAATGATCCATGTGCATCATATTTCTCAAAGGTGAAATATTGGATGTGGGTGGCCTTGAAACCATGTCTTCAACTTTCTTAGGATACCCTTCTTATACTTGATGACTAGATGAAATTATTTTAAAAACCCCATCCACTTGTAATGTAATGTTTTCTATAGGTTACTCTGGGATTTAAAATACTGATGCGGCTGGTGATATGTGTGGATGAGGGTCTCCTTTCCCATCAGATAGTGTTTCCACTTCTTGATAGCTTGAACAAGGGAAATAATTCATTTTCATATGTACGGTAGTTGGGAAATTCCCCATGAAATATTTCAAAATGATAACATACGTGCCTTCCTTCTTCCATTAAAACGTCTCCCATGACATACGCACTTGCATCTGTCTCCACTTTGAAAATATTTTGCAAGTTTGGTAATGTGAGAAATGGTGTTTGATTGACCTTTCTTTTCAACTCATCGAAAACCTTTTTCTAATTCTTCCCCCACTAGAAACGTTTACCACTCATTGTTATGACATGGAGTGGTGCAGCTACAACTAAAAATGAAACTATAAAATTTCGCAAGTACTATGCTTCCCCCAAAAAACTCCTAACTTCAATGACATTTGTAGGAAATGGCCATTTCATGGTGGCCTCCATCTTTCCGGGATCCATCTTGAGATCTCCTCCACCAGTCATATACCCCAAATACACCAAAGACTATTGATAAAACTCGCATTGATTGAGGTTAGCTAGTAGTTATTTTTTAAAGTCCCTAACACCTGCATGAGATGTGATATGTGCTCCTCCTAGGTAACACTATAAACCAATATATCATCCAAATATACAATAACAAATGAATCTAAATATGGGCATAATACATCATTCATAAGTCTCATAAATGTAGTTGGTGTATTATATAAACCAAATGGCATAACCAACCATTCATACAAACATTGCTTCGTCTTGAAGAAAGTCTTCCAGGTGTTTTCTTCATTGACACGTACCTAGTGGTATCCTGATTTGAGATCCAACTTGGTAAAATATTTTGTGTGCTACAATTGTTCAAAAACATCATTGATCATGGGTAGAGGGTATCTATTTCTTAGTGTAATTTTTTTTAATGCTATGCAATTGATACAAATTCACCAAGTACCATCCTTTTTTGATACAATTATGATAGGTGACCCACAAGGTTGTAGATTTTAACCTTGTACAATACTTTACTGCAAGCAATTTTTTGATAAAATAATAGAAAAGATTCAATGGAAAATAAACACATTACACACAGATTTTTCCCCTCGAAATTGAAACCAGGAAAAACAACATATTATATATTCATTCATAGTGATACATTGTTTACAATACAATATACATATAGGATCCAACGACATCCAAAACCTTAACCCAATGACCTGGATTAGTCAAAAACCCTAATTCCTTAATCGGAAGTAGAAAACCATCGGCAAAAACCATGTGCTGAAAAATCATCCAACAATGGACACAAAAATCAAGGAGACATGGAAAATGAGGCAAAAATGTGACATGTTTTCCAAGGAAAAAAAATCGAGGGCGCTGCCGTAGAAGATACTATATCTAGTCATGAAAATAATATAACACATACCCAACAAAGGCGAGGTGCTTGGTCGAGTCCCACCCTTCCAACTATTGTTTCTTCACTTCATTTGCTTCCAGAACAAATTGTCTATACATCCCAATATTTGGCAATAATTTTATTTCTTTCTTCGCTTCCCTCTTTGGTGGTAGCCTTTTAGGATTCTAAAATCATTTATTGTATGCCTTTAGATACTCCTCCAATTGATGTTTCTACTCTTTAGTACACCCTTCTAGGGATGCCTTTAGTCTTATCAACTCATCCTCGATTTGATTTTCTCTTAAGAAAAGTAAAACATGTTTCTTATTGGAACCAATCAACTTCTTGGCTTGGTTGGCACTTACCACTGAGATCTTTGACTTTCCTTTATGTGCATTGATGGTGTAATACTTCCCATTCTTGATTAGTTGGTACCCGTTGGTTCTGCGCATGAATATTGCATCCCTTGTATACATGTAGGAGATTCCAAACACTACTGCACACATGTCTAGGGGTACTACATCCAATCATTAATAAAATGAGCACTTATAGCAAATTTAATCTTACATTGTTTCATTACCTTTATCTCTACATTCTTATTTACCCAACCCAATGGATAGGGGCTTGGATGATTGCAAACTTCGAATCCAAGCTTGCTGACTAGATCTATTGCTATGATATTAGCCTATGAACCAAAGTCAAACATAGTGTCTATCTTGGTCTTCTTGGTCAACTTGAATATTGATGTGGAAGAGGTTGGACATCTCCTTCTCTTCCTAGTAGTGAAGGATACCCATATTCACCTCCTTTTACAATGATGTTCAAACAATCTTCTCATCCACATCTGAGTTTCTTTCAACTTGATTTCCTGAATCAATGGCTAGAAGGTTATTTTTCTTTTCTTCCTTCTTGCGGTTCTTTGGGTTCAAATCTCGATGTAGTTTCCAACACTTTTCCTCAATGTGACTATCAATATTGAAATGGTTTTTGGGATCCTTGCATTGATGTGCAATGGTTGTCGTCTTCTTATCCTTTCCCCCTTTCCACTTCTTCTTCCCCTCCTTGGAATATTCTTGGTACTCTTTTTGCTTGGAACCACTTGGTTTCCCTTTCTTGTGGCCCATGTTTTTTCAAATATTGTGTCTGTATGCCTTGTCCACTACCCTTGGCTTGAAAAGCATCACTTGATTTCAAGGATGACTATGTAGACCCCCTAGATACTTGAGGAGTACATATGGGTTCTTGGGAGAGATACCCAGCTTGATGGCCATCTTTTTGAACTTAGTGGTGTACTCATGTACACTCTGTCAATGGTTTTTCCTGATGTAGTGCCACTAGATCCATTGGTCCTCTATATACCCAATAGGCTAGAATTGGAAAATTTTTTGAAATCCTCCCACTTAGTTGTTGGTGGATCACCCTCCAACCCAAGTGTCTCTATGTGAATTTCCCACCAAGTTAAAGCATGCCCCTCTAACTTCAATCTGACAAACAATCTCTTTTGTTCTTTATTTAAACGATGAACGCTAAAATAAAGTTCTAGTTGTGCAACCAATGATTTAGTTTTAATGCATCAATCTCACCTTGGTATGGCTTTATGTCCACTTTCGCTTCCGTATTAAATAAAAATTGTAGAGGATTTATGGTACTAGAACTCGTCTTCTCTTTTGTAGGTTCTTTCTGTGACTAATTTTCTTGGTCTTCACTATCCCCGTTTCCTGTCTGATCCGATCTCTAAGATCGATCTTCCAACTTCTCCTATCGGTCCAATCTTGCTTGCTAGAGCTTCCATGAGGAGGGGCATATTGTGAGATATGTGAGCGACTTGATCTTCTAGCCTCGCAAATCACTCCTCTACTAAATCTCGAGGGTTTTATGAACATATTCATCGACCATGGCTAGGGTTCTGTGACTTTTTTTCTGAACTGATTCATGGACCCCTGTAACTTTCACAAATGCCCAAACAAAACATACTATGATAGCAATATGATCTGTAAATTGCCATGGATATTCCATTGGAAAATTTAACATAATAGATATAATAAAATTAGTGAAATATTTACTCTAAAGGTCATTTCCTTTAGATCTTAGATTCTTTAATCATTGGTTCTCTCTTCTTAAATGTATGAAATAGATGAGACACTAAAAATAGAGAAAATAAATAAATACTCACACACCATTCACAAATAAACACAAGATATTACACAAACTCAATACAAACCCAACTAGAAGGTGAGGCCACTCTTCTCTCTCTTCTTTAAATGCAAGTACAAAAAAATGGGCACTCTCTATGGAGTTGTCTTTTGACATTGTGGTCTATATGGCTACTATAGAATCTTTCCTCCTTTGTTACGCTCACAAGAATACCACTCTCAACAATATGCTCAGCTACAAAACAAGATACAATGTAAAAGAATGAAACTCCTTTTCCAACTAGTGACCTGCTATTTATTATAGCCCAATAAACGTCTAGGGTTATGGTAAATTGACTTCCTCAAGCCTCAATTAGTGATCAGGTTTGGACCTTCTAGAATGCTATAGAAAATCCACTACAAATCCACTACTTGACTAGCCCCACAGGTTTAAGTAATGAGGGTTGATGTGGCATCGACTCTCACCATGGTGATCAATAAGGTAGGTCAACTTGAGGGGGGTATGACTTTCACATTGAGATAATAAAATATGGAACATAAAAAAAATGTGATTTGATGCCTCAAAATAGCTAACATCGAGATAAAAGACAAATAATATAATGATTGAATCCGAATCAAGTACCCTTAGATTGGAAGCTATTACCAGCCACAATACCATAGAGATAGCAGTGAAGCTTCACGCTCAATGCAAAAAGGCCAATGAGGCTCTGAATTTCTAAATTTGGACCAAGGCCTAATATTATTAATGGACACTAGTTCTTACGTGAAAAATGCTTATGAACTTAAAATCAGCTAAACAAAGTCCATGAGAAGCAGCTACATCACTGATGAAAGCTATGAAGATGAAGAGATAAATAACGAGAATCCCAAGCATTACCTGTTCCTTTGTCAAGACCTGTCTCTTTGTCAAGAGAAAGCTGAACATCATTTCCTCCATTAATGTACTTGATATGATCAGTAGCCCAAGTGGGCACATTGTTTGGAATGGCACGTCCACAGGCTTAGGAGGTGAGGCTGCCATTGTGGCTGTTGCAGCTACCAGGAGTAGTTGCAATAGTATGGGGGCCATCTTTATCTGCAATGCCTGGAATAGCAACCCACAGGCTTAGGAGGTGAGGCAACCATTGTTGTTGTTGCAGCTACCAGGAATAGTTTTCGTAATAGTGCGAAATACCTCCTTATCTGCAATGCCTGGAATAGCAACAACCAATTTAAAGTAGGATAAGAAAACAACATTAAAACAGTCTAATACGATATTGTAAAATAACTGAGAATCATAGTTAAGGCAAGAAGGTTGGCTTGGATTGGTGTGCAAATTAATGTATCTATGCCGGTTGGCTTGGTGTGCAATTTATTCTTCAATCACATGTTGGATTTTCCTTCAATCATAGGGCGTATGTCGGTTGGGTTGGTGTGGGAATTTACAACAATTTATTCTTCAGAAAAAATTTATCCTTCAATCATACGGTGTATGTCGGTTGGTTTAGTGTGATAGGGTGTATGTCGGTTAGTTTAGTGTGGGAATTTACAACAATTTATTCTTCAGTCAAATTGTATGTCGGTTGGGTTATTGCTGTGGGAATTTACAACAATTTATTCTTCAGTCAAATTGTATGTCGGTTGGGTTGGTGCGGGAGTTCACAACAATTTACTCTTCAACCACACGTTCGATTTTATAGCGAAAACTCCAAAACTACACATCCAATCTGTACTATCCTTTTTTTAATTGGCACTTGCATGAGAACTTTTGATTTTCAAGAAGGACCTTACCGTATGAGATTCTTCATCAAGTTGCGTTGGGGCATACGTAGTCAACTAGACTTGTATGGACAACTATCTTATCAAATATCATATCAACTAGCGTTTCAATATCCACTCTAACGAGAAGGATACTTTATATTTATCCACTAGTAAATATATGTGAGAATGATATTTTAGGTCTATTCAATAATAAATAAAGCTTTGAATAATAAATAAAAGTTTTGGCTAGTTGTTTTATTAAATAGTTTTTGGTTTTTATATAAATTTATATGAATCATTATTTTTAGTTGTTCAAAATTCATTTATGACGTAGAAATAGATGCAAGATGATGAAACTATAGAGAATTCCTACCTAATAATCACTAAATCTAAGAATTCACAATTTTGTAATGATTCCTAATAAATATTCCCAAAAATATTCACTATAGAGATTTTTAACCCAAAACAAAAAAATATGATGTACTTAAAAATCAGGTTGCTTTTATTTTTGATTAATTGTTCATAAAATTTTAATTTATCATCAAGTTTAAATTATGTTTTTAAATACATAAATTAAGTGAGTATCTTAAAAAATATATATAATCTCAAAATTGAAATTCACCATTTTTAAATTATTTTCTAAATTTTAATTTCAAAGTATTTTTAACCTAAACATAAAAATATAAATGTACTTTAAAAATTGTATGTTTTTATTTTTTGATTAATTGTTCATAAAATTAATTTATCAAGTCACTGTACTTTTAAATACATAAATTAAGTCAATATCTTAAAAATCTCAAAAAATATATATATAATCTCAAAATTGAAATCTATCATTTTAATTATTTTCTAAATTTCTAATTAACAAGATTAGAGTACTAAACAAATAGGAAACTACTGGAAACTACATTGCAATATAATATTAAATGCCCCATCTTTAACTTGTGCATTGAATAACCCAACTAATTTGTTAACCTTTTTCGATAATAGTTTATGTTCAATGCTATATTTCAATGCAACCCTAATAATATTAATAAGTACAATATTAGTTGGATGATAAAATATCATAAACAATAATGCTAATATTATTGGCCACTAAAATATTAAATTGTCATAAAATATCTTGATCACAATAATATGATTTTATTGATTTCAAACGTCTAAGGTAACTCTTCATTTTTTGCTAGAACAACATAATACAATTTAAATTTTTAAAAGCATTAAAAAATATTAAAATAACAAAAGTGTAGAATTACTTAGATCCTATAGGAATGTTGTTTTATATATTTTATCAATATAATGTAGAAAGTACACAAGTTTGTTGAGGTCCTAATCAAAGTTAAATTGAATGTGTTGACCAATCATAACGACATGTAAGATAATTACTATATTGAAGATTATGAATTAGATTTGGAAATATGAATATAAATAATAGTTGTTTTGATTATTGATTAATAAAGTAATTGTATTGAGAATAATGTATTAGATTTGCTTAGTAAAATCATGGCATAGAATTTGTATTTATGATATATTAAAAAAACTTAATATCTTTTCATTAGTTACAAAGTTCATTTGTTGAACTTTTTTAGATATATCTTTCTAATTAAAATAATCATATTTTCATTAGATATTTTTTATCTTAATCAATTTTTTAAAATTACATATCATTTTTTATTTACACCTCTTATATGTTGGTCATTTACAATCAAAAGTTAAATATTGGTGCTACCCAATGTCCAACTCAATAGGGATGATAAAGTCTCCACACAACCTTTTAGCACCGTTGTCAAGGATAAAAGTCCATTTCTTGGAATCTTGTTTTTCTATATTTGATTTGGTGGGATTGTTATATTTCAATATTTTTTCTCATCTAACAATTTCATATAGGAATGAAACCCTTGTTCTTGAAGATTATTGAAGTACAAAAGTTTTGTTGAGTTTGCTAATCAAAGTTAAATTGAATGTGTTGACCAATCATAACGACATGTAAGATAATTACTATATTGAAGATTATGAATTAGATTTGGAAATATGAATATAAATAATAGTTGTTTTGATTATAGATTAATAAAGTAATTGTATTGAAAATAATGTATTAGATTGGCTTAGTAAAATCATGGCATAGAATTTGTATTTATGATATATTAAAAAACACTTTTAATATCTTTCTTATTGGTTAAAGTTTATTTGTTGAACTTTTTTAGATATATCTTTCTAATTAAAATAATCATATTTTTATTAGATATTTTTATCTTAATCAATTTTTTTTTGAAAAATTACATATCATTTTTTATTTACACCTCTTATATGTTGGTCATGTTATCTATAAAATTTACATTTACAATCAAAAGTTAAATATTGGTGCTACCCAATGTGTAACTCAATAGGGATGATAAAATCTCCACACAACCTTTTAGCATTGTTGTCAAGGATAAAGTCCATTTCTTGGAATCTTGTTTTGCTATATTTGATTTGGTGGGATTGTTATATTTCAATATTTTTTCTCATCTAACAATTTCATATAGGAATGAAACTCTTGTTGTTGAATATTATTGAAGATATTGTTGTTTGTAAAGGCGAGGACCTCTAACAAGCTTGAAGGTATTTGAGCGTTGACCTTGACAACTCCACAACATTAGTATGAGGTATGATGGTTGCATATTTTCAGATTCCATATTGGTTTTAAACATTGCATAATTGAAGTAACAACCATGGCATAGGAAGGGGGTTTGCATGGTCAAAACTTGCCTAGTCCATAAGAGATATTTAGAAACTTTTTTGACCCCTTTGGATTTGTCATGTATTCTTGGATACCCACATATGGTCCCTAATCAACAGGTGTTTAAACATTTTTCAAAATTTCATAGACATTCTTTTCGAACTTCATGACATATTACATTATTCATTGAGTTTATTGCAGATTTCAATATTGTCCTCATCCTCATGGTGAGGATATTTGCATTTTCCATGAGAGGGAAAAATGCATAAGAATGGTTTTGTAATCAAAACCAAAAAAATATATTTTCCTTTCCATACTTCATCAAGGTTTTTCATGAACTTTGGGCTTGTGGTTTTAACAAAGAAAAGTGTTTTATAGGATCACATGATACATATGTTTGGGTCGATATTTGTTGTAGAATGAAAAAATATGTTGGATAATTTGATTCTTGCATATGAGAAGAATCCTTCAAGAGCTCCCTTGGATAAAATCACTGATAAAGGGGAAGTATTGTTGTTGTTTTTTCAATATGTTAATTCATTGTGCTAAGCCAAGAGAAGCCTAGAGATGCATCGCAAAATGATTACCACCATTCTATATTATTAAAAGACTTGATAGACCTTTAGGTTGTAGACGAATAATGGGAGAATGATGGAGATATTTCAAATCCAAAGAAGGAAGTTGTTGAAAATCTCATTGTGGATTTCCATGAAAAATATTAAGGGTCAAATCAAGGAACTTGAGCACCCATTTCATTATCTCTTGAAGAAAAGGGTTTGGTAAATTGTTTGTCTCTTCAAAATTGTGATTTTAATGATGTAGATTTTGATGATTTAGTGGGGTAATTTTGTAGAAAAGCCTTTGCAAAATGAAGAAGTGTTCATCTTGGCATGTTGTTGATAATATTTTCCATTTGTAGGAGTTTATTTTTATTTCTAGCCAAGCATTGATGGATATTCTAGCATTGGATCACTTGAATTTTTATGTACTCTATTTTTTGTTCATTGCCAAACACAAGGGAAGTTACATGATGTCCTCACTTTGTTCAATGCAACCACGTGGTTGCATTAATTATATTATTTCACTTAGCATCTTTCTTATTCTTTTTTTATATGTACGGTAGGATGAATAATCTCTATTGAGCAATAGAGTAGGAGTATTTGTTTATTTCCATGTTTTGTTCAACATTTTAGCTCATGTCTTGATTTAGAGATATTTTTTATGGAATGAACTATATGGAGATATTACGGTGCATCTCGGGTTACAAGTTGAGAGTATTGTACCTATGTCACTAAATGTTCTCTCTCTTTCTTATGAAATTTCTAGAAGGTGCTAGAGATACAAAGTTCTCATACACTCTTCACAAAGAGTGCATGTGCCAATATGGATCTAAGTGTGACTCCCTCATATAGTGTGAGGTATTTGATCTAGTTCAAGACCTTTCCTAGGAAGTCTATGCATTTATTATTGTGGTTTTTTTCCATATATTGTTATTAGATGCATATATCAGTGACTATTAGTTGGAATTTTATTTACATTGAATAGTTATATTCAATATTATTGATGGGGTAGTGTGATGTATTGAGGGAGGATTTATCTTTTGCACACACTTTCTTGAAACTTCCCGTATGACATTGTCGACCACATTCGGGGACTGTATGAAATTTTATTGCTAACTTCTCTTCAATTGCAGCTCCATTACATGCAGTGGCAAGCATCAAAAAAGTTTTCCAATGGGGAGGAAAGAAACAAAAATATTTTGATGCATTAAAGGAGAAGATTACTTCAGCTCTAGTTCTTTCACTTCCGAGTTTGAGACAACCATTTGAGATCCAAACAGATGCAAGGAATTATGCAATGGGAGTATTATTGTTGCAACATGGTAAGCCCATTTGTTTTGATTCTGAAACTTTTAATGGTGTTGTGATTAACTATCCTACTTATGATAAGGTTTTGTATGCATTGGTGAAAAATGTGAAAAAATGGAAACATTATTTGTTGGGAAAAGAAACTATCATTCACACAAATCATCAACCATGGCAATACTTACAATCATAATTAAAGCTACAACAAACAAGGCACTTCAGATGGATGGGATTTCTACAACAATTCCACTTGATTATAAGGTATAAGAAAGACATTTGTTGGTCTCCAGTTTTGATCATGTTTTTGCCTATACTATATCACAAAGACCTCCATCTCTATACCCAGTACCACCCCTTTTGGCCTTATTTTGACATAATTGACATCTCCCTACCATTCAATGGGGCTACTTAAGGTATCTTTACGTTTCAAGCTATTCTTATGCATTTTGATGCTTTAAATTGATATGGGAACTAATGTCGCTTGGGTTAGGTACCACTTCTATTTTTGGAATAGGATTTGCCAGTACCAGGTACCAGCTCGTACCCCGTGGAGATACCAATGAAGCTTCTCAGGATCTGTGCATTATGGTCAGAATGGGAGACAGAGAGATTCACATGACAGTTGGAGTCATCGCTCACAGGATGATTGAAGGCATAATGATAAAATTGACTCATTGATTCTTCATCGTTCACACTTCGTGACACTACGTGTCACGAAGATGTGAAGACCGTTTTAAACTTGATTCCAAGCTATTTTCGGATCGGGGATCCGTTTGTCTTTACGTATTTTTGCTTAGACTGTTATAGGGGATGATCTATATATAACCAGGGGATCACTCCTAATAGACGGTTGGGTTATGTTATGTTATATCGTGAACACATATTTTTGAATACAAACTATTGTTGCATTATGTTATTCGACTGGTATCCGATTTGAAGTATTCTCTTCTGAGTTAATGGAGTGTAAAGATTATACAATGTGTGCATAGAATGCTATAGTTAGTTCTGGTTCTTTCCTTTGGGATTTGTACCTTTTGGTTGGGCCCGCCAAACAGGTGCAAGTCGCTGTTGTTCTTGCATTAAATTTAGACCATTTCAGTAGCGTAGTAATAGCCTGCATGTTAGTCTATTGAGTCTTGGAATTAATTGTTCATCATATTGACTAATTACTCTTCAACTGTATCATTTCCATCTTGTTAAATATCTTCTATGTGATGAGTACTGAAGTATGGTTGATTCCTGTAGGATTTGAAGCGTGAATTAGAATAGCTATGTTCCCATTTTCCAATTTGAACAAATATTAAAATGAATATGAGCTTGAATATACTCTGTTTTGGTTAGGACAGTTAGTTACTCTGCTTGGTTAGATAGCTAGGCTACTCTTCCCTGATAGGTTAGTTAGGGTGAAATTGAACTAAGAGGAAGCTTCCGGTACCAGTAGGGTAAGTAGGATATATCTATGTTTTCCTGTAGACAAATTTAGATTCATTTGTAATGTTCAGATTAAATGCATTTTAGGAAATACTCTTTTTGTCACGGCTTGAATCGAAATGGTGATGATAGATGATTAAAAGTAGTGGTGGAA
>SNQJ01S0035748.1:128448-145642 GCA_010110895.2 Picea sitchensis
TGGTCAACACATTCAATTTAACTTTGATTAGCACACTCAACAAAACTTTTGTACTTCTACATTATATATTATTAAAAATATATAAAGCAACATTCACAATCTTAGTAATTCTACTACACTTTGTTATTTTAATATTTTTTAATTCTTTTAAAAGTTTATATTGAATTGTAATATGTTTGTTCTAGCAAAAAATGAAGAGTTACCTTAGACGTTTGAAATCAATAAAATCATATTATTGTGATCAAGATATTTTATGACAATTTAATATTTTAATTAATTTAATATTTTAATTATTAATAATAATAGCATTATTGTTGCCATGATATTTTATCATCCAACTAATATTGTACTTATTAGTATTATTAGGTTTGCATTGAAATATAGCATTGAACATAAACTATTATCAAAAAAGGTTAATAAACTAGTTGGGTTATTCAATGCACAAGTTAAAGATGGGGCATTCAATTATATTTATGATGTAGTTTAAATGTTAGTTTCTATTTTGTTTGGTAATATTCTATTTTTTTTATTGGGGGAATAGGTAACTTCGCGGTTCTTGTACTCGCGTGACATGGGGTCGATCCCCAGCGGCTACCACTATAACCCCAGGTGCACCCCAGCGACTATCACTATAACCCCAGGTGTAACCACCCAGCCCGCAAGAATGGCGCACGAGTAAGTCCGGGTGAGAATCGAACATGAAACTTCATTTTACAAATTTCCTTCTATTTACACGGCACTTGCCAATCCATCTACACCCGTGCGGGCCGTAATACTCTAATCTTGTTAGAAATTTAGAAAATAATTAAAATGGTAGATTTCAATTTTGAGATTATATATATATATTTTTTGAGTTTTTTTTAAGACATGTGTTTAAAAACATAATTTAAACCTGATAAATTAAGATTTTATTAACAATTAACCAAAAAATAAAAACATACAATTTTTAAAGTACATTTATATATTTTTATATTTTAGGTTAAAATTTTTATAAAATGAAGATTTTTTCGAGAGATATAACCTGCCACAAATTATTGAATTCTTAAATTTAAATAATTAACAGAATCAGATTTCCTTATAAGTTTTTCAACATGCTCCATCTATTTCTACATTCATAAATAAATTTTAAACAACTAAAAATAATGATTCATATAAATTTATATATGAAATGAAAAAAACTATTTAATATAACAACTAGCCAAAGCTTTTATTTATTATTCAAAGCTTTATTTTATTCTTGAATAGACCTAAAATATCATTCTCACATATATTTACTACACCAATTTGATTTGATGTGTTGGCTTGGCCATGACCTTAAAAATAGATTATTATTATTATTATTATTATTACTAATGGATAAATATAAAATATCCTTCTCGTTAGAGTGGATATTGAAAAGCTAGTTGATATGATATTTGATAAGATAGTTGTAGTTGACTACGTATGCCCCAACGCAACTTGATGAAGAATCTCATACGGTAAGGTCCTTCTTGAAAATCAAAAGTTCTCATGCAAGTGCCAATTAAAAAAAGGATAGTACAGATTGGATGTATAGTTTTCGAGTTTTCGCTATAAAATCGAACGTGTGGTTGAAGAGTAAATTGTTGTAAACTCCCGCACCAACCCAACCAACATACAATTTCACTGAAGAATAAATTGTTGTAAATTCCCACAACCCAGCCAACCGACATATACAATTTGACTGAAGAATAAGAATAAATTGTTGTAAATTCCCACACCAAACCAACCGACATACACCCTATGATTGAAGGATAAAATTTGACTGAAGAATAAATTGTTGTAAATTCCCACACCAACCCAACCGACATACCCCCAACATGTGATTGAAGAATAAATTGCACACCAAGCCAAGCCAAGCTTCTTGTCTTAACTATGATTCTCAGTTATTTTACAATATCGTATTAGACTGTTTTAATGTTGTTTTCTTATCCTATTTTAAATTGGCTGTTGCTATTCCAGGCATTGCAGATAAAGATGACCCCCATACTATTGCAACTACTCCTGGTAGCTGCAACAGCCACAATGGCAGCCTCACCTCCTAAGCCTGTGGACGTGCCATTCCAAACAATGTGCCCACTTGGGCTACTAATCATATCAAGTACATTAATGGAGGAAATGATGTTCAACTTTCTCTTGACAAAGGAACAGGTAATGCTTGGGATTCTCGTTATTTATCTCTTCATCTTCATAGCTTTCATCAGTGATGTAGCTGCCTCTCATGGACTTTGTTTAGCTGATTTTAAGTTCATAAGCATTTTTCACGTAAGAACTAATGTCCATTAATAATATTAGGCCTTGGTCCAAATTTAGAAATTCGGAGTCTCACTGGCCTTTTTGCATTGAGCGTGAAGCTTCACTGCTATCTCTATGGTATTGTGGCAGGTAGTAGCTTCCAATCTAAGGGTACTTGATTCGGATTCAATCATTATATTATTTTTCTTTTATCTGGATGCTAGTTATTTTGAGGCATCAAATCACATTTTTTTTATGTTTCATATTTTATTATTTCAATGTGAAAGTCATACCCCCCTCAAGTTGACCTACCTTATTGATCACCATGGTGAGAGTGGATGCCACATCAACCCTCATTACTTAAACCTGTGGGGCTAGTCAAGTAGTGGATTTGTAGTAGATTTTCTAGAGCATTCTAGAAGGTCCAAACCTGATCACTAATTGAGGCTTGAGGAAGTCAATTTACCATAACCCTAGACGTTTATTGGGCTATAATAAATAGCAGGTCGCTAGTTGGAAGAGGAGTTTCATTCTGTTACATTGTATCTTGTTCTGTAGCTGAGCATATAGCTTAGAGTGGTATTGTTGTGAGCATAATAGAGGAGGAAAGATTCTATAGTAGCCATATAGACCACAATGCAAAAGACAATTCCATAGAGAGTGTCTATTTCCTTGTACTTGCATTTAAAGAAGAGAGAGAAGAGTGGCCTCACCTTCTAGCTCGGTTTGTATTGAGTTTCTATAATATCTTATGTTTATTTGTGGATGGTGTGTGAATATTTATTTATGTTCTATATTTTTTGTGTATCATCTATTTCATACATTTAAGCAGAGAGAACCAATGATTAAAGAATCTAAGATCTAAAGGAAATGACCTTTACAGTAAAGATTTCACTAATTTTATTATATCTATTGTGTTAAATTGTCCAATGGAATATCCATGGCAATTTGCAGATCATATTGCTATCATAGTATGTTTTGTTTGGGCATTTGTGAAAGTTACAGGGGTCTAGGAATCGGTTCAGAAAAAAAGTCACAAAACCCTAGCCATGGATGATGAATATGTTCATAAAACCCTCAAGATTTAGTAGAGGAGTGATTTGCGAGGCTAGAAGATCAAGTCGCTCACATATCTCGCAATATGCCCCTCCTCATGGAAGCTCTAGCAAGCAAGATTGGACCAATAGAAGAAGTTGGAAGATCGATCTTAGAGATTGGATCAGATAGGAAATGGGGATATTGAAGACCAAGAAAATTAGTCACGGAAAGAACCTAAAAAAGAGAAGACGAGTTCTAGTACGATAAATCCTCTACAATTTTATTTCATTGGTTGCACAACTAGAACTTTATTTCAATGTTCACTGTATAGATAAAGAACAAAAGAGATCGTTTGTCAGATTGAAGTTAGAGGGCCATGCTTTAGCTTGGTGGGAAAATCACATAGAGACACTTGGGTTGGAGGGTGATCCACCAACAACTAAGTGAGAGGATTTCAAAATCCTCATCAATTCCCAATTCTAGCCTATTGGGTATATAGAGGACCAATGGATCTAGTGGGACTACATCAGGAAAAACCATTGACAGAGTGTACATGAGTACACCACCGAGTTAAAAAAGATGGCCATCAAGTTGGGTATCTCACCCAAGAACCCATATGTACTCCTCAAGTATCTAGTGGTTCTATGTAGTCATGTTTGAAATCAAGTGATGATTTTCAAGTCAAGGGTAGTGGACAAGGCATACATACACAATATTTGCAAAAACATGGGCCACAAGAAAGGGAAACCAAGTGGTTCCAAGAAAAAAGAGTACCAAGAAGATTCCAAGGAGGGGAAGAAGAAGTGGAAATGGGGAAAGGATAAGAAGATAAAAACCATTGCACATCAATGCAAGGATCTCAAAAACCATTGCAATATTGATAATCACATTGAGGAAAAGTGTTGGAAACTACATTGAGAGTTGAACCCAAAGAACCGCAAGAAGGAAGAAAAGAAAAATAACTTTCTAGCCATTGATTCATGAAATCAAGTTGAAAGCAACTCAGTTGTGGATGAGAAGATTGTTTGAACATCAATGTAAAAGGAGGTGAATATGAGTATCCTTCATTACTAGGAAGAGAAGGAGATGGCCAACCTCTTCCACATCAATATTCAAGTTGACCAAGAAAACCAAGATAGACGCTATGTTTGAATTTGGTTCATAGGCTAATATCATAGCAACAGATCTAGTCAGCAAGCTTGGATTGGAAGTTTGCGATCATCCAAGCCCCTATCCATTGGGTTGGGTAAATAAGGGTGTAGAGATAAAGGTGATGAAATAGTGTAAGATTAAATTTTCTATAAGTGCTCATTTTATTGATGATTGGACGTAGTACCCCTAGACATGTGTGGAGTAGTGTTTGGAATCCCCTACATGTATACAAGGGATGCAATATTCATGTGTAGAACCAACGGGTACCAACTAATCAAGAATGGGAAGTATTACACCATCAATGCACATAAAGGAAAGTCAAAGATCTTAGTTGTAAGTGCCAACCAAGCCAAGAAGTTGATTGGTTCCAATAATAAACATGTTTTACTTTTCTTAAGAGAAAATCAAATCGAGGATGAGTCGATAACACTAAAGGCATCCCTGGAAGGGTGTACTAAAGAGTAGAAACATCAATTGGAGGAGTATCTAGAGGCATACAATAAACAGTTTTAGAATCCTAAAAGGTTATGACCAAAGAGGGAAGTGGAGCAAGAAATAAAATTATTGCCAAATATTAGGATGTATAGACAATTTGTTCTGGAAGAAAATGAAGTGAAGAAACAATAGTTGGAGTAGGGTGGGATTCGACTGAGCACCTCACCTTTGTTGGGTATGTGTTATATTCTTTTCATGATATAGTATCTTCTACGTTGTGCCGAGAGTTTGGGGGAAACGCCCTCGATTTTTTTTCCTTGGGAAACATGTCACATTTTTGCCTCGTTTTTCATGTCTCCTTGATTTTTGTGTCCATTGTTGGACAATTTTTCAGCACATGGTTTTTTTCGATGGTTTTCTACTTCCGATTAAGGAATTAAGATTTTTGACTAATCCAGGTCATTGGGTTAAGGTTTTGGATGTCGTTGGCTCCTATATGTATATTGTATTGTAATCAATCTATGACTATGAATGAATATAGAATATGTTGTTTTTCCTGGTTTGGGTTTCGAGGGGAAAAATCTCTGTGTAATGTGTGTATTTTCCATTGAATCTTTTTTGTTCTTTTATCGAAAATTTGCTTGCGGTAAAATATTGTACAAGGTTAAAATCTACAACCTTGCGGGTCACCTATCATAATTGTATCAAAAAAGGATGGTACTTGGTGAATTTGTATCAATTGCATAGCATTAAACAAGATTACACTAAGAAATCGGTACCCTCTAGCCAGGATCGATGATGTTTTAGATCAACTGTAACACACAAACTATTTCACCGAGTTGGATCTCAAATCAGGATACCACTAGGTACGTGTCAATGAAGAAGACGCCAAGAAGACTTTTTTCAAGACGAAACAATGTTTCTATGAATGGTTGGTTATGCCATTTGGTTTATATAATACACTAGCTACATTTATGAGACTTATGAATGATGTATTATGCCCATAGCTAGATTCATTTGTTATTGTATATTTGGATGATATATTGGTTTATAGTGTTACCTGGGAGGAGCACATATCACATCTCATGCAGGTGTTAGGGACTTTAAGAAAGAACTAGCTACTGGCTAACCTCAATCAATGTGAGTTTTATCAATAGTCTTTGGTGTATTTGGGGTATATGATTGATGGAGGGGATCTCAAGATGGATCCTGGAAAGATGGAGGCCACCATGAAACGGCCATTTCCTACAAATGTCATTGAAGTTAGGAGTTTTTTTGGGGAAGCACAGTACTTGCAAAAATTTATAGTTTCATTTTCAGTTGTAGCTGCACCACTCCATGCCATAACAACGAGTGGTAAACGTTTCTAGTGGGGGAAGAATTAGCAAAAGGTTTTCGATGAGTTGAAAAGAAAGGTCAGTGAAGGACCATTTCTCACATTACCAAACTTGCAAAATATTTTCAAAGTGGAGACAGATGCAAGTGTGTATGCCATGGGAGAAGTTTTATGGAAGAAGGAAGGCATGTATGTTATCATTTTGAAATATTTCATGGGAAATTTCCCAACTACCTTTCATATGACAAGGAACTATTTCCCTTGTTCAAGCTATCAAGAAGTGGAAACACTATCTGATGGGAA
This sequence comes from Picea sitchensis, assembly GCA_010110895.2. Classification (NCBI taxonomy): domain Eukaryota; kingdom Viridiplantae; phylum Streptophyta; class Pinopsida; order Pinales; family Pinaceae; genus Picea; species Picea sitchensis. Next base: position 134,966 of record SNQJ01S0035748.1, read on the forward strand.
AGGAGACCATCATCCACACATATCACCAGCCGCATCAGTATTTTCCATCCCAGAGTAACCTATAGAAAACAATACATTACAAGTGGATGGGGTTTTTACAACAATTTCATCTAGTCATCAAGTATAAGAAGGGTATCCTAAGAAAGTTGAAGACATGCTTTCAAGGCCACCCATATCCAATATTGCATCTTTGAGAAATATGATGCACATGGATCATTTTACCCATGATGCATATAGAGATGGATACATAGAAGATGAGGACTTCAATGAGGTGTTTCAACAACTACACGATTGAATTCATATGGAAGAAGGTGATGACAAGGTTGACTATAATTTCTAGAATGGTTTACACTACAAGATCAAAAAGTTTTGTGTCCCTAAAGGTGAATGACTATAGGTTATCAAATAACCTCACACCTCCAAGGTTTTAGGAAATTTTGGTATTGGGAAGACAATTTCCAACTTACATAGGTATTTGTATTGGCCTAGAACGTAGAAATATGTAGCTCAACATATTAGAGGATGTATAATTTGTTGTATCAACGAGCCCAATAATAGGAAGCAAGGTCTATACCATCCCTTACCTATACTCACTCAACCTTGGGAAATAATTTACATGGATTTTTTGGAAGGTTTACCAACAACCAGGAAGGGACGTGACTATCGGTTTGTGGTAGTTGACAGGTTCAACAAGACGTGCATTATTATTCCTTGTAAAAACATAAAGAAAGGACAAGAAGAAACAAACATGTTCTTTGAACAAGTCTGGGTGCACTTTGGGATACAAAGGAGCATCATCTTAGACATGGATACCATATTTCTCGATACATTTTGGACTACAACGTAGGAGAAGATGGACACTAAGTTCAAAATATCTACAACATTTCATCCATAGACAAATGGGCAGACAAAAATCTTCAACAAGAATTTTGTGCAACTTTTGAGGGGATACGATCAGAAGCATCCAAATACCTGGTATGAAAATATTATCTACCTACAATACTCTTATAATAGAGAAGTCCACAATTCTATTGGTAAGTCACCTTTTGAAACTTTCTTTAGGTATTTTCCATCTTCACCCTTGGATGTTGTGTATGGATAGAAAGGAGGAGTGAAGGAGGACCTCAATAGGAGATGCATTGCAAGTAGAAAAATACATTGAGAAGATTAGTCAAATCCATTTGCAATTGCAGGATATGCTAAAGAATTCATAGGAAAAATACAAGGCCAAACATGATCAACACAAAATTGAGAAGTCATTCAAAATGGGAGACAAAGTTTGGTTACAGTTGAATAAGGAAATACTAGAAGGTCATAGTAAGAGTATCAAATTATGTTGTATGGAGATTTTGAGGTATTAGAGAAGGTGGGAGATAATTCCCACAAAATTAGTATAACCCTATAAATGTGCATTTACTTAGTAGTGAATGTAGAGAATCTCAAACTCTACGAGTCTTCCATGTTGGATCAAGAGGAGGAGAAGGTCCTACCTTCTGTAGAGGACATAACACCAGATGTGCTTAGGAAGAGTTGGTGGAAGACAAATTTTGAAGAAGTGGTCCACAACAACAAGATAGAGGTAGCATCACCTTTGGGAGATTGGGTTGAAAGGACAACTACCAGGAAAATCAAAGTGGTACTCCATGGAAAAGGTAGAGGAAAAATTTCCTCACCTCATTTGGTAAAGTTTTTGGGGACAAAATTCCTCCCTAAATCGAGATGTATGATTTGGATTGGATTATTATATTATTTGTTATCTATCTCGATGAGAGGGGGGGGATTTTGGAGAAATTGACTTACGGAGCCATTTTAGTGATTGGTCCCAATTGAGAAATTTGGGTCCCAAAAACCGTCTAAAATATTTCGAAGCCATTTCATGGTATCAAACGACCATTTTTTATGGTACAAACCTTACTATGTAGAAATCGGCTATATTATATATACCGATTCCTTTCCAATGATGCAAGAATTGCCTCAATCAAAGTCGATATCAGAAAGTTATGCCTCCCAAAAGTTGACCTACCATATTGATCACCACGATGCGAATGGATGCCACATCAACCCCCATTACTTAAATATCTGGGGCTAGCCATGTATTGGATTTTATAGAACATTCTATAAGGTTCACACCTGATTAGTAATTGACAATTGAGGAAGTCAATACTCTGACCCTAGACGACTATCGGGCTATGTTAAATATCAAGTTGCTAGGAGGAGAAGGGGTTCTATTTCTTTGCATTATATGTTGTTCCACAACTAAGCATAACAATGAAGAGTGGTGTTTTTGGGAGCATAAAAGAGGAGGATAGATTCTATAGCAGCCATACAAGCCACAGTTTCAAAGGAATCTCCACATAAAGTACCTCTTTCTTTGTACTCGCAATTGAAGAAAAAAGAGCAGAGCGACCTCGCCTTCTAGCTGGGTTTTCTCATGTATTGTGTTTCCTGAGTCATATATTGGGTTTATTTGTGGATGGTGTGAGTATTTATTTATGTTATCTATTTTTAGTGTTTCATCTATTTCATATATTTAAGCAAAAACAACCAGTAATTGAATAATATGAGATCTAAAGGAAACTATCCTTCATAGTAAAGATTTCAGTAATTTTATTAGATGTGTTATGACAAACTTTCTAGTCGAATATCCATGGTGTTTTGCAGATCAATAGCTAGTTGTCTGGACACTTCAGTATGTAGATAAGATGGATCCTAGTGACTTTGCAAGCACCATGACTACTTTTTATGCAAGAAAGATTCTTTATGTTTCATATCCCTCTTAAGTGCCAGTTTTTTGGTGTAGGTGGCATATAATATGACATAGTAGATTTTCATGTTTTACTAAGCATTTATGTATTAACTTTTTCTTTCTTGCAAATAAATCATAGAAGTTGTTATTGATTTATATTTTTTCACTCCATCTCCCTAATAATTGTGTATTATGTTGGTTTGAACAACTATCCTCCTAGAACACTGAGCATGATGAAATAGACTTTGACTTCTTAGGAAATAGGTATGGACAACCTTAAAATCTCCAAACTAATGTTTTCAATGGAGGGAAGATTGATAGAGAGAAGCACATATAACTTTGGTTCGATCCCACAACCAATTATCATTCTTTTTTGTGCTATGAAACATGCATCATATTGTGTAAATTAACTACAAATTGATTCTTCACAATTTATATAGATTGTGTGCTAAGTAATATGTACTCTAAATAAACACCTAATTTGTATTTCATATTCTTTATGGAGGACGTCCTCATCGAATTTTATAAGAATGGTAGGGACTTATGAGTGAAGTATCTGTTCAACCAACCCATGAAAATATACTCAAGCATGTGGAATGTGTTGGAGATATTACACACTCACCTAGGTAATTATTTTCCTAAGGTTGATAGTCCAATGTTCAGAACGCTTCCTTGGATGAGAATATTCTCTCTAGATAATATTCCACTACAAAATAGGGTGTTCCTTTTTAGTTTAGAGTAAATTACACTCATTTACACTTAGTTAGACTACTGTAAGTCACTCATGCATGAAAACCTCAGTTTTATAACCAACAGTTTCATGTGTTTCTCTCACTTCCATATGTATGACTCAGTTAACTAATGATTACATGGATCCGTTAACTAGGACTAGGTGGCAGTTCACTCTAGTGTCTGTTAGTGAGTGTCTATATCTCTCTAGATCACTACTATGGTGAATTAGTTACTCGTGTAGCCTATATATATTGTAAATTATTCACTCTTTTGAGTGTGGAATACTGTGAATACAATTCTTGATTTTTTTCTCTCATATCTTCTCTCATTCTCTCAATTTGCAAGCTTTGTATGAATTGTTTTTATCTAGATTCTATGTGTAGGTTTCACCACAATTATACATGGTATCAAATCCCATAGTTTGGTAGGATCAAGGCACATGGGTATCTTATTTATATGTCCATAAGGTGGATGCAGTCATAAAATATGGATTATTCACCGTTAATACTTCTCACACCTCATAACTACTTTGAGTGGAAGCTAGAAATTATGCATCAGTTTAGATGCAAAGGATTGTACTGTGTTGTTCTTGAGTTTATTTTTTAAGTCTATAAAACATACCGTCAAGGCATCCATAAATGATTTAAAGAAATGGTTTGGGAATAAGGAATCAAAGAAAGATCAGAGCAGATTCAGTTTCTCAACTGCCTCTGTCTTGCTTCCTATTGTTCTTGGATGTTAATGTCTCGCTCAATGGCATACCATGATCTTTCTAACTGAACCCAGTTAGTTGCTATTTGTAAAATAGTATTAAATCAACTAAGGGCAATATTGGCTTGATCCTGAAGGCCTGGTTCAACGTTGGGTTGTCTGCTACTAGGAACAGTCATGGATGATAAAACTTTATTTGTTTGTAAAAGGATTTCAATCAATTTGTTACTTCAAATTTTCCAGAGATGAGAACAATAAAAACAATTTTAAAATTCAAAACAGTAATGTAAACACATTCAAGGTCGTTTCTTGGATTTGTAACAATTTTGGGAATCATAAAATAACAAATAAACACTACAGAGAAATACGAGGCTTTAATAAAGAAAGAATCTCATATTTCAATAGACAATTATGAAAGAAAAACGAGGTTTCTAACAAGAGTTAAGTATTAAGGAACAAAAGTTTTACAGGTCTTAAAATTACTAAAGCAATTTCAGAGGAAAGACTGTAAACCATTTAACATCCAAACCAATTTGAAATATAAAACAATGATGTATATAACTTCAAATTGATTACTCGTTAGAAGAACATTAAAAGGAAAAATTCGACAAAGTTTAACAAACAGGGTGAAGACACATAGTTACAAATTTGCAGGATCCAGAATCTTGTTTGTAGTCTATATTCTGATGTATTTGAAAACTGATATTACAAAATGGCTCTGTCCAAAATTTCTGAAGCCCTTTCTCAGCCTTTAGAAACTATATTTATACATTTTCATCAAAGCTTCTCATTGGTGACTGACCAACTTCCTAAAATTTCGGTTACATAAAAATAATGTCAACCGTTTACAATTTCTTTTAATTTCTAATAAATAAAACATTTAAAAAGGCTTTAAGCTTGCGTTGACGCACTTCCTTTTTCCACATCAATACACTGAATGCATTTCCCTAAAAACTTCACAAAGATCCTGGGAGCATCGGGTATCTCATTTGCTTCAAATGAGAAAAATCTCTTATGCAATTCGGGCAACCAACTTTCTATCATTCTTTCTGTGAATTTAACAATTTTCAACTTTAGACTTGAAGTCACCATCCACTTGTTGATCTCTATGATGTTGATCAATTTAATGTTTGAAATCTCTTCTTTCTTTTCCTCCATCTCTTCTCTAAACCTCAGCTGGTGCTTGGTTATATTGATTTCGCCTAACAATCTAGAACAATAATCTATTCCGATATTCAATGAATCTCTTTCAAAGAGATCGAAGATTCCCTGGCAATCCTCATTACCTTCTCTTGTGATTTGTTTATATTCAGCCAGTTTTGCTTCCCACACTTTTATCATTATGTCCCCTTTAACCTGTTCAAAAATAGATAATTTCCAAGTCTTTCCAATTTCTTCCTTTGATGAGAAAGACACTGCCTTCTGAAAAGTTGTTCTAGTTGCTTTCACCTCCCTTTCTCTCTGGAACAGATTCTCCAAAGACTTATTTGATTTCTGAAAATAATTCTGGATTATTTCCAAATTTAAGAACACTTTTTGTTGTTCCTCCTCTATTCTTACATATATCTTCAATGCCTGTATCCTGAAATTTTCAAGTTCTACTACCTGGTTAGTAATAGAAACAATCTTATCTTGCAAATGTTTGTTCTCTTCTCCCACCTTTTGAACCTGTTCCTGTGTGACCTGTATTAAGTGTTTTTCTTCATCCAAGTCTTTATTCAATTTCTGGATTTCTTGCATATCCTTTAGTCTAGCTGGTTCTAGACCCTTCTGTATTCCCCAACTAATATTTCTTTCGTTTTCCTTTAGTTTGTCTTGTAACTGGATTATTGTTTGGTCCTTCTGTTCAAGCATAGTTGTTAAATTGCCTACAAAATACATGTTTGTTGATGTTATAACACCCATTGTACCTGCTAATTTTGTAGAAAACTCTCCCTCCTTGAGTTTCTTTCCATCTATGATAACTCTATTCTTTTTAATCGTTCCTTATCCTCTTGGATGAATTTCCTGTTTCAAGACTACTCTTCGCTTTTTGCTGAAAAAGTAATCTGATGGGGGGATTTCATCTCTTGAAATCGGCTCTAAATCACTGACATATAAAAATCCTTCATGGGGGGTTCCAAAATTCGACTGTAATGGAGTTAAAGAGGTGATAGGACTACCAAGTTCTTTTGAAGTTGTTCCTCCTATATTTTCTGGAACATTCTTCATGATTTCTGGAATTGTTTCTGGCTCTTTTCCCTTATCCATTCTCGATTCTTTTGTTTGAGAACCCTCCACGTCTTAGGAAGGTATCTTAGTATCCTTCAACTTACCTTTGTCATTTACTTTACCCTGAGTATTAGTTTCAAACCCTGGAGGGGATTCTTCCTTTTCTGGCGAGGGGGTCAAAATTTCACCCTGTAAAATCTTAGGCAGGCAGCTTCGCCTATGGCTTTGAAAAGATGCAAACCGAGCCTGTGAGTTAGGTGGCAAGGCCTGGACTCTGTTCAACACTTCTTCATAAGACTTAACAACTTTAAAAATATCATCATAAACAGATACTTCATGTTCATATGCCTTTAAATTACAATATATGTAATGCCTACTTATTATTTGGTAGGGGTGATATTTTCTGTGCTCAATATTTACTAACTTCACTTCTTCCAATGACTCGGCCTCTACCTTAGAATGGCCCAAATTTGATAAAGGAAATTTCCCAATATGAACAGGGAAAGATGACCATGTTTTTTTCTGAGGTGCTTTTAATTCCAATCCAACACCGCCCTTGGCTATTTGATGAGCTACTTCTCTGCATACCAATCTGTCTGGTAAGAATTTTGGGAGTGCATGAGGGGGAATGGAACAACAATAAACCCTAATATAGGAAAAAATTTCCTCAATAAACCAGTCGACAACTGATTTAAGACTTTCTATGACTGCATCAGAAATGAGAGGGGGTTTGCATCCAAAAAATAATTTGTGCATAGAAATAATGACAAAATGACAAACCTCATAAAATACCTCTTTAGTATTTTCTTCCCAAAGGGCTGAGTGGTATTTATGAATAGGCTCTGGGCAAGAAATATTCCAACTCCAATTCATTAATGGGAAGGGGTTCATAAAACAGATTGCATCCATAATATATGCAGACATATAAAAAGACATTGGTTGTCCCTTTGACTTGGTTCTTTGTAATTTAAAATTTCTTGCGTTAGGTTATCCGAAATTTTTTTATGCCAGTTAAAACCATTTCCTTCTAAAACTTCCTCTAAGAAGGGTACCTAATCTACATGAAAGTGATAGGGATCTTTTCTCCCGAAAAGTCTGCATAACATCATAGCTATATAAACCATATATTCGTTTAAGGAGGCTATAGCATAAATCCCATGAGTATCAGCCCTAAAATTTTCTTCAGACCTCGCCCATCTTCTAATCATGTCAGGACATGTCTGGTCTGCCTCAATACATACCTTTCTCTGAAACTCAGTTAAAAATTCAACATTAAAGGTATGTTTATGATTTGGCGAGAGTTTATACATTACTTGAATGTGCTCAGGCCTGAATGAGCCGACGATAGATCCTTGCTTGTTTTGAATGCTCCTTGTTGATATATCTACCTTATCCAGAGCCCAGCCGATCATATCAGTATATTCCACCAGCCTCGGACGTGCAACAACCTTATGAAGCTCAGACTCAGCAATGTCCCAGAGATGATTTCCAGAATCAGGGTCAACATGCTTTAGATCGTACTCCAGCAATTCAGAAATTTGAGTCCATGATTTGATGGAGTGTATGGCATGTGGAGCAGTATCAGAGATAATATCACCTTCCTGTGTGTCTTCGTTTTTCTTCGGTGCCTTTTTAGGTGCCATGGCTCTGCATTTTGACTTAAAAACCTGCCATAGAAAGTGGATGAATAAGCTCAGCTTAAAATAAAAATACAGATGTTCAAACATTTACTTTGAATATATTTCAAAAATGACGAGATTTGCATAACTGTCATGAAATTAAAGCTCTTAATGCAAAAGATATTTTACCGAGATACGCTTTTAATATCCGTACTTAGGCGCTGTTGATTTTTTCAAATAAAACGAGAAACTTACTTAATCAGAAAATGAAGCATTAATGAACACTTAAAGAATGATTACCATTAAACCTGTTTTAGAAAGAAGATTAATTAGCGTTAATTATAAATTAAATCTGAAAACATCACTTTTTGGGGTTTCAGAAATCTTGATGTCGAAAGGTATATCGTCGAAAAAGCCCGATCGCCGAAATCGTGAAATCGTGATGTTTTAATTAAGATTTAAATGTTTTTATCACATTAATTAATTAAGATTAGACGCTATCGGGATTTCGGAAATCCTGATGTCGAGGAGTATGTTACCAATGAAGTTTGATCCCCGAAATCGCGAAATCGCGACGGCTTGTTTGTTTTAAACAAGACTTAACTTATCTTAATTAACTGAATAATCATAATTAGGGACAAAACATAATTATTTTAATTTAATGTGACTTATGAATTGGGAATTTGGAAATCGGGATTTCGGGAAATATGATGACAAGAGACGCGCTCTCATAGAACCGTGAATCTCGAAATCACGACGTAATTATGTTAACTTTAAACCTTTCTTAAAAGAGAATTAATTCATTCGTGTTTTAATTAAGCTTTAAACATATCAGGAAATCGGGGATCGGGGTTTCATGATTCAATTTGCATCAAACATTTGTTTACAGAAAACCCTGAATCCCGATTTCTTTAACTTTTAAATTATAAAATCGCAAATTTAAAATTACAATCCGTTTTAAATAATTTTTTCAAAGAGCATTGTAAAACTTATATTTTTGTAAACTTTTTTCCGTTCACTATCCAAAAATAAACGATAAAAAGGTATCGCAAATTTAGAAATGACGAAATTCTTGTTTTAGGAAAGCCGAAACCTTAAAAACACAAAAAATAAAAATCTAGGCCTTAAGGATAAGAGATTTTAAGATTTTTTTCAACATACTCGATAACCATGGAAACAGACGTATATCATGATTTTTTTTATGAGGGAAATCATTTTCTCAATAGACAAGACATGTCTCTCAGTTTTATTTGCATGTTTATTTCTCTTGAACTACAGTATCATGTAGAGGATGAATCACTCTCAACTTCGAATGAAATATGGACTAGATTGGAGGTTTTATTCAGGAATAAATAAGATTGTGAATATTTCATATGGGATATTGAAAATATAGATCCAGAAGAAAATACATTAGAAGATCAATCCTCTCATTCTGAAGATCCTTCTACATAAGTATCTACACATATTTTTGTTCCATTCATTAGAGATGATGTCTACTCCATTTCAGATCTATTTTATGAATCACATGCAGAATATATCATGCATGCATCTGAGGATTCACATGTAGACACTTTTTCATGCGCCATGCATGCATCTTAGGAGCCACATACATGCACCATGCATGCATCTTAAGAGTCAAAAAGGGGGTCACTCACTTTAGATTCACTTCTAACACTTTTTGAGAATAATTTATAGAAAATAAATTGGGTATTTGAATTCCTCTCGAAAAAATACATAATTTAAAAAAAAAAAATCGTGTGAAATGAAGTCAATGAAGTGAATTTATGAGCATTTTAAAATCAACAATTTTTCATCGTTTTTCTAAAACGACCGCACAATTTTCAAAGTTTCATACAAACTTGAAATTTTACGAGATTTGGATATTCTTCTTTACAATAAGAGAAAGTGGATATATGTGGAAATATTACTCCTGCATCGAGTTCATCAGATCCATACAAACATCTACTTCTTTAACAAAATCTTCCTCAAGCTCAAATTGGCACATTTGCAAGGTCTCCTTGGAGTGAAGGACACAATTTCTTAGCAGTTGTCTTTCCTTCTTTACTTTTTGATACATTGTACTTTGAGGTTTTTTTTTTTTCCATGAGGTTTTCCCTCTTTCCTCGCTTTGGAATGTTTCATTGTTAGATGAATTATACAATGAGTACCTAACAAGGCCATGGTTTCCAGGAACCATTCATCATGTACACCCTAGTAGTGTTTAGGGGGGTACTAGAGATATTACTCACTCACCTAGGTAATATTTTCCTAAGGTTGATAGTCTAGTGTTTATAACGCTTCCTTAGATGAGAATATTCTCTCTAGAGAATATTCCCCTAAAAAATAGGACACTCCTCTCTAGTTCAAATTCGGTAAAACTTAGTTAGACTAGTGGAAGTTACTCATGCATGGAAACCTAGGTTTTATCACCAACAATGTCATGTGTTACTCTCACTTCCACACGTATGACTTAGTTAGCTGATGATTTCATGGATTAGTTAACTTGGACTAGGTGGCAGTTCACTACAGTGTCTGTCAGAGAGTGTCTAGATCTCTCTAGATCACTACTATGGTGTATTAGTTACTCATGTAGCCTATATCTATTGTAAATTATTTACTCTTTTGAGTGTGAAATACAGTGAATACAATTCTTGTTTT
>SNQJ01S0035748.1:164461-189956 GCA_010110895.2 Picea sitchensis
GCCACGTCCTACTAGAATGTTGAAGCCCTCAATAATTCTTTCCTGCTACCAAAATTGTCCAATCATCCCGAGAAATATGCCAAATGATAGATTGGGCAACTGTAAGGACAACCCAGATGTCCAAATTCCCAAATCCACTCTCAAACCCCGTAGATCTGAATTCCTCCACTGAATGGTGCACCCCACTGGATGACTGAAACCCTAGCTGGTTCGTCCCTGATGAAGGAGGCCTCCAAATGCTCTGAAACTCTCCAAGAACATAGATTGGGCTATGCGAATCCCGTGGGAGAAGTTTCAGACTCAGATCTCAAGAAGATATCCCTGGATCTAAGTTTTACTGAATCACAGGACGTCCCCTATGGCTCCAAGACATCCCAATATGTAAACAAATGTAGAATGATGATAACCCTCCAAAAAATCCCTCAAATTGATGGTCCTACTGCTGCAAACAAAACCCAATTGTCGGAATGGCCCCAGGCCCTCAGGATAAGCTCGATCATACCTCCCTCTAGATGATGGTGCGCCCTTGCTGGAAACATAAGAAGAATACGACCTACTACCTTCTAAAGTGCTAGATGGATATGGGCTGAGAGTAAAATGGTGTGGAGGAGTATTTCATCCCCAAGACCAAGCTGCGGAACAAGGTGAGTGGATATTTCACTACTGAGTTGCTCACAAGGGTTTGTACAGTAAAACCCCCAAACTGAATGCTCAAGAGAAATAGAAAATGCTAATCCAAAACTAGAATCAATAACAGGTGTGCCCCAGCCTCTTACTTATACTTTTCCTTCTAATTCTTTGTTGAGTTAGTTTAACTCCAGGGTTAATCTTCTATTCTTCTGTTGAGTTATCTTTTACTCCTTTATCCTTTTCCTTTCTTAAGTCAACTTAAAAATATAACTTTTAACTTCTTGACTTTCCCCCCCTCAGTGTGAGACTATGACCTAGTGGGGGTGCCCATGCCACTGAGTCTCCTCATCACCTCTCTAAGAGGTGCGGGACATTACAGAACCAACAAGAGGTTCTCAAACCATTGAAGAATAACTTGGTTATGGCACAAATTAGGATGAAACAACAAGCAAATCAACATCGAAGTGAAAGGGAATTTGAAGTGGGAGATTGGGTATTTTTTAGGATACAACCATATAAATAGATGTCCCCCAAGAAAAAAAAGAAGGACGATAAATTATCACCCAAATATTATGGCCCCTATAAGGTGTTGCAAAGGATTGGAAGTATGGATTACAAATTGGAGTTACCTCCATCTTCACATGTACATCCAATCTTGCATGTTTCTTGCTTAAAAAATGTAATTGATCACAATATTGTAGTCCAAAATATTTTACCGTAGATTAATGAAGAAGGGAATATCATACTATAGCTAGAAAAAATGCTTGAAATAAGGATTATGCAGGTACAAAATCAAGCAATTACTGAGTACCTCATTAAATCGAAGAACCTACCAATGGAAGAGGTGACATGGGAAGATGATTTCTTCATGCGAAAACACCTGCAGTTAGTCAAGTGTCTAGGACACCAATTGTCTGAAAGGGAGGGGGATGTTAATTCCTATATAAAGACTCACGTTAAGTATAAAACCCTTTATTAATCCATAGATATTGAATTATTACATTTCTAGTTTTATATTTGTATGTAAGCTAGAACCCTTCATTGTACCCTTTCATTATAATCATACCCTTTGTCTCCTATATATATACCAAGGATACCTAGTCTTAGGGTAATCTCATCTCGTCTTGTACATTGAATATATTGTAAAAGGAGGTTTCCCCCTCGAATTGGGTTTTTATTCAATGACCTTTTATCATTCTCAAGGAATTGGTTCATAACGAGCACCAACAAACTTTCCTCTATCAACACCAACACCTTTATTCTAGGGGTTATTGCGATGTACCATAGTTCCCATATTCTTGCTTGATGGGTTTCCCTAGACCAAGATGAGAGAGTCATCATCACTCTTAGACTTTGTAGGATCTCACATTCTCCACTCCAACGCATTCTCACACTTTTGAGATTCATATATATTCCAATTATCCAACATCAATTGTTGATCCTTGGATTTGATCATCTTGGTTGCACCATTCCTAGAGCCCTCAATTTTACCTTCCCTCTTTCTATCTCATTTTAGATATTTAAACCCTTTTTCCTATTTAGCAAGGCTTCTTAGGTTGTTTCCTTCCACCCTTCCCCCTGGGAGGGGGAATCATCTCCTATGTGCCTATATTAGTTTCAATCATGATGTTTCTATTTTAAAATCGACACTCTTTATCTATGTGTATGCATATAGTATTTTTTATCTCATTGTATTGTGCTCTAGTTCCTCTTCACTAGCCTCATATTTTTGTTGGATCATGTTGTCATTGATGCCAATGGTTTGTCATTGATGCCAATGGTTTGATTACTTGGGAGATTGTTGGATCATATGTCATTGATGTAAAAATGGTTTGGTTTGATTGATGTCATTGGTTGATGTCAAATGAATTGATTGATGATTGAATTCCTTGATAAGAATATTTATATGTCCAAGTGGAAATGTCGATGCAAAGGTAAACAAATGGATGAACTCAAGTGGGGTCCCCTTATGGTGAAATCCCTTCCTGCGGGGAAGGCGGCACAAGCAGTTGAGTTATCTAGAAGAATGGTTTGGAGGACCCATGCTCTCATTATTACCTTATCACTGATTGATAAGGTGTACAAATGGATGAACTCAAAGTGGTCCCCTTGGTGGCCCTCAGGAAGGCAGCTTTCACAGTTAGGTTATCCTAGAAGAAGAAGAATGGTTGGAGGACCCATGCTTGTATGAGAATAACAAGATGAAGATCAGGAAATTGTGTTGGTGAGCTATCCTAGATGGATAGTTCTTGTCATGCCACCATTACGGTGGTATGTGTGTCATAACTCCTCATGTTTTGAGAGTTATGGCTTTACGAGTTGAAGGACCCTCACATGAAGGCTTGAAGCCCCAAAAGTCAAAGAAGTCAAAGTGACCTAAAAGAGAAATGATAAAATAGGTGACAAAATCAAGAAGAATATTTATGGAAATGGTTAACCCTAAAAATAAGGAAAATAGGTTAAGTGACCTAGAAATGGGTTAATATTATTTATTCAAAGGGGATTATTTAAAATGATAAAGTAGTGACAAAATCAAGAAATGATAAAGTAAGGTGACAAAATCAAGAAGAGATATTTATGGAAAATGGTTAACCCTAAAGAGAAATGGAAAATGGGTCAAGTGACCTAGAAATGGGTAAAATGTATTTTCAATAATATTTTTAATGGATAAATTAGAGTGGAACCAGCCTAAAATAAGGAAAGTGGGCCAAGTGACCCCTGGGAGAAATATGTTTTAAAGGAAGCTGGAGGTGGAAATGGAAATGAGGCTCTCATTTGGATCTGCCAGACATATTGAATATCTATATGTGTCTAGAGGTTTACAAATGATATCTTAGCCAGTGAGGGAAAGTGAAGAAAGAAGGCCAAAATGCAAGGAAGGATAAATTCTTTTGATGGTGCTCTCTAAGATATGTTATTTTTGAGGGCCATCTCACCATTTTAAAACAATTTTTTTATATAATGGAGTAAGATCCTGAAATTGCTATGCAAGTGAGACTACATATCAAGTATCTGTGGTTCAAAATTTAACTTGTGGGGTCGTTGTATTTTTGGAGTTACACTCACGTGGAAATAGGGTTTGTGGCTAGTCACGAAACTAGTCAAAATCAGGTGCTGGGTAAAAACGTCTTAACTTCTTCATAACAGATCCAAATTCAGTGAGACCATATGTGTCAGTTAGGGTAAAGGCTGTAGTATTTTTTGTAATAGTTTCCAATCATTTTCATCAAAAAATTTGAGTGGGGAACTACTCTCTCTACAAGGCAGCTCTCTAGAATAAGCCAGAATTCATAGAGGTATGCCATTTTACTATAAATCTTTTTCTGAGGGTTCCAAGTAGTACCACTTGGAGAATTGCATAAAACACACTGAAAGAACATTGTGTATCAGTTTCATATATTTGCTTATTCTAGGGTTCAAAGTTATGATTACTTCAGTTAGGGTTGTTGAGCTAATCCAAAACTAGGCATGTGAGACTAAAAGAAAAGTTTAGTGAAAATGCTAGTCTCTTCCTGTGCACCAAAGTTAAGGAAGGTTTGCGGGAATGTGATCAGATACAGGTCTATTTCAGAGCTACAAATCAGATTTTGATGATGATGAAATTGAAGGGATTTTTGGTTGAGTTACATGTTGAGTACAGGGTTGGGGCAAGTAGTTGATGATTTGGCACATACATGAGGTGTATAGTTGTTGATGATGTTGGGTATTTTATATTGATGAGTCATTGTTGATGAGTGGTTATTTACATGATTGGTATATACTCGGTACATGGTTGGATACACTTGATTTATGGTAAGTTGATTACAGGTTGTTTGCTCTTAGGTTTGGTGCATAGTTGATGCTCTGTTTATAGTACATATTGATATCTGTGTTGAGATTGTTGCCTACATCTCAGGAGTTGTCTTTGAGAATGCTGTCTGAGTCTTGCATATAGAGCTGGTGCTCTTGGAGATTTGTACTCTATTAGGTTGTTGTTGATAAACCCCAAAGGATTGTAGTCCCAGTAATAAATAAAAATTGTACATACATCTTGGTGTTCTTTGTGTTCATTGTGGTGATGACTTGTTGATGATATATTGTTGATATATGAACATTATGTGCTCATCTAAGTTTATAAGTAACAATGGGTAATGAATAAATGTGTTAATTCTAATTGGTGAGTTTTTGTGCAAGAGGAAGTTTGGAAAAAGAGCCCCACACTCATTTCACCCCCTCTAAGTGTGGTAGGTGTGTCCAACAATTTTACTATATTGAGACCCCATTTTATCTCATTGTTTTGTCCCTTTATTCCGGGAACACTGTTGTATCATTTGTTGTGAGTTATATCAATGAGTATGGGTATGCGTACCTCATCCCTATTGAGATCTATACACATTTCACCTTTTAGATTTGTTGTTGACACGTGGTTCTCCATGGTCCTTTCATGGGAGGCCCTCCTTCCTTGAAATTTTTTCTCCCTCCTTGGTCCTCATTAAGCTTCAAAATTAAAAACATGATATATTTCAATCATGCAATTTTCTCCTAACCTCACACATAAGGGGTTAATATATTATCATCTAAAAGCTGCTCATTTATGAAACTTCCACAAGTTTTTCCAAAACACACCATTATCAACATGTTTACAATCCATTTCTCTATCTAAACAATAAATGTAAATTCTCATGTCAATCGTCTCGGCCTGTTAATCCTAATCTGATCTCAAAGAGATGTGAGGAAATCTTCCTCTTCTTGGATTTTCATTTCATGCTACTTTCTCCCCACTAAAACCAAGGATATTTCTCACACATCCAAAGGGAAGCCAGGACCCATCTCACATAAGAGGGATTTGGATCTCATGCTTCAACAAGATCATCTGACAAGTGTATTTGGTATCCTTATTGTAATGGATACATTCTTTACATTCTTTGAAATTACTTGTTCATGTTTAATGTGGTACTTTCTTTCTTGTCTTTCCTTTTGTATGAATAAGTTAGGGTTTGAAATTTGTAGAGTAGCTATAGGGTATGGTTTTCATATTATAAATGTCATTTTGTATGAATCTAAGACACAACTACTTTATTAGTAATATTTTTACACCCTTGTTGCAAATTATACCCTACTATAATATACATGAAGGATATATCAAAATCAATAGATTCCATATATATATGTTCCAAATATGTCAAACATATAATCTCAAATTTAAATAGGGAAATTATTAATAATATAAATCATTTGACATACAATGTATTTTATAAATAAAACAACATCATCAACAACATGACTTGAAAAGGCATAATATCTTAATGATAATATCAAAATTGATATATGTCAAATATACATCTTATTGTCAAATATATAAATGTCAAAATGCCATGTAAGAATATATCACAACAGTAGAGCATATACATATCAACAAAGCGTTATAAGCTATGTCTTCCACTAAAGCTATAGGTATCAATACCTCCATAAGATAATAGTGTAGACTGTAGCACATAAGAAGGATATGGTGGTCAATCTATAGCTAGACAAGATAGTGCTTGGTATTCTATTAGAAAATATGGTAGTCAATATACTACTGGAGGAGGAGATGGTGGTTGGTATACCACTAGAGGAGGATATGGTGATTGATCTACTACTAGAGGAGATGTGGTGGAGGAGGAGGCATAGTACCATCCTTAGTAGATTAATTTGAATAAAAAAACATGAGAAACCCTCAACACATCCAATCGGGGTTGAAGGTCATTCAACATGACACATCCAATAGTGTCATATCATGGGAGGACAGCTTCATATCAATGAAATATCATGGTCCTCTGTGATCTCCCATGATCATACAAGGACTCTATGGTGAGACATCAATGCATATATATAATTTGTCACTTACAGATGGAATTTTTAATTTGGCCTACATGGCATGCTAGTTCTATGCACCTAAGGTAATTTATCTACATCATTCATATTCTCATCATTTTTGGGAGGAAACTCCCTAACATATGTGCCAACATCTAGAAAATAGTAAACAACAATAAGACAATTTAAACAAAATCTTTACAATCCAATTACAAAGTGCATTAAATGAGAGACAAAATGTACAGCTAAATTAAGAGCAAAAATTAATAATATTACACCTCTTGCATTTGGTGGCTTGGCCTAAATAAATAGTATGTTCAAACTTCCTCACCAATCCATCCCTGAATATGGGTATTGTACAAGATCAAGGACATTATCATTCTCACTAGCTAGCAAATCCAATAACTCTAAACTTACCGACCTACATGGCCACTCTGGATAGCCCCTCGGAAACATCCACCCCCACATGCACACATGCATCAATGATTGACCTTGGAGGTGGTTGAATGTCATTTTAGTAACCAAAAACATGTCAAAATAAAGTAAATAACTCTAAATAAAATAGAAATGAAACCCTCCCATCAAACACAACATGACAATGATCCATTGTAAAACAAAATTGTCACAAAAATGGCAAACCACCTGATTAATCTAGGCCTCTAAACTAAACTATCTACATGGTGCATCAAAGAGAAACTAATGTAGTACCCATCCGAGGTCTAGTTTTCTAGTGTTGTGACCATAAATGATAAACACCTAAACTCCTTTGCACTAGATGAATCTAAGTACAACTGAACACCAACAACCTAGAATCCATTATGGTCAACAATGGCTGAATTGAAATATCATTGCACATATTCCCAATGGATTTCTCCCACAATTCTAGTTGGTATATAAAGTAACTAGGCATGAAAATCCTCCCATCTTCTAGACAATCCAATATGGAAATAAATATCATCCTATATGAGTTGGTAACACGGATTGAGATTGACCTTGAAAGCCTCACTATCATGATTTCAATGATGAATCTACATCAACAAGCGTGTTTTCCACTAGAGAGATGTATCCTCCTCATAAACCAAAAACTTGACATCTTTAGGCTATCCATCCTCACTTCAATATAAGCTATTAAATTAATTAAAAAATAATGTAAAACTCAATCACTTCAATATAAACTATTAAATAAAATTAAAAAATAATCATAAAACTCAATATATTGGTTAATCATATATATACTCATATTAACTTCCAGTTAAGTATGTAAACACACAGTCTTGATTCAGAAGTCCAGAATCAAATTATTCCTACAATATTATGGAAATTGATCTTCAACGTCATTGCCCTATGAAATTTAATAAAGACTCCAGAATTATTTTCAGAATGTACTTCATCAAGATATAAGTGATGATGCTACGATATGACATTCTTGCGATCCATTCAACGTTACACCGACGACAGCCGACATTTCACTACTGGAACAAAGTCTTTGTCAAAGCCGACAAAGTGTGAAACAAGTCGTCTAAACGTTCAACTATTTCGCTCTTTTTGCCTGGGCTTTTTTCGACTTGGATTTTACCCTAGGCATCTTTTTCATGAAATTATAATTTTTGGATCAATGCTAGATTTAGATTCCATATTTTAGAATACTCTACCATAATGCAATTGTTCAACGTCAACCATCCATATCTAAATATAATCAAATCTAAAATAATTCCTAATAAGTTTTCAATTAAAAATAAAAGATGACATGACTGCTTATATTCCAATTATTCTGAACGGAAATAGATCTCAGCAATAATTAGCAAGGAATACTCCACATGATTATAAAAATGGCAAGAGAAGAATGTCAACAAAGGCTGAGACTAGCAGGAAGGAGTCAGGAAGAAGGATAGAGGTTCTCAGTACAAAGGCATACAACATATTCAATTCCAGTTTTAAACATCTTAGGAGACACCCTATTCGTTGCTGATTAGTTTTCAACCTTTACAGAGATAAATCATTTTATTACTCCAAAACAGAAACGATGACATAAATAACAAAGCATATTCAATAAGTATAAGATTACAGAAGATATATAACTATATCTATAAATGAGCCCCTCAGAGGCTGCTATTAGATGTCACGGTCTCTGGTGCACTCTGGAGGCATTGCAGGATACCTCCCTCTGTCAGCGCAGTAGTTGTAGATGGTGTACCTGTCACGAACCCCCTTCAGTTTTCTCCATTGCATTCCATCAAGGTCATCGAATGCCTTCTGATCCCACCACCGTCGGCCAAGAGTTGGACAGGCCGAGTTAGACACAGAGACTTCACACCCATCCACGTGGAATCCTCTGTATGATGCGACAAAGGGTGCCTTGCTCCAATCTGTCTTTTCCAGCCCACCCCTTGTGGCCCAGTCATCAGCATTCCACAGGCTTGAATAGATTTTCATGGGCTGGTTGAAAGGATACCTGACTCCTAAATCCCTGCTATTCTTGAAAACTCTGATCGGGACATCGTCCACAAAGAATCTGAAATCCAAATCCAGTGTTAATTAAGAATGTAGATTAACTAGCACAAAATCTATGTAAATTGTTAAGAATCAACAATCATTTGACTTACACAATCTGATGCATGTTCCAGAGCACAGCGTAGGAATGGTAATCTTTTGTGGGGTCGAACCAGAGGTATATCCGCTGCTCTCTGTCCCCCTTTCCTCCACTGAAAACATTAGTTTGGAGAATGTAAGGCTGTCCAGACCTATTGCCTAAGAACTCAAAGTCTATTTCATCATGCTCAGCGTTCTGGGAGGATAGCTGTTCAAACAAGCACAGTAGACTATTATTAGGCAGATGGAAAAATATAAATCAATAAGAGCTTCTATGCTTTCTTTGCAAGCTAGGAGAAGTTGAGGAGCAAGCAATTAACAAAGATACGGAACATAAGAATATTTCTTACATAAAAGGCCGTCACAGTGCCTGCAGAGTCACCAGGAACCATCTTTATCTGCATACTAAAGTGTCCAAACAAGTAGCTACCCTTTGATTGGAAGCCAGTACCTGCCACAATACCATGAAAATATTAGTGAAGCTTCATACTCAATGCAGAAAGGAGAAAGAAATGCTTTGAATTTTTTTAAACTTGGACTAGGGCTTAGTATTATTGATGAATATTACTTCAGTCTAATGCTTGGGAATAAACTACAAAATGTTTATGCTCTTAGAGTCGGCTAAGCAAAGCTCATTGACAGAATATCTAATGCAGCTACATCACTCATGAAAGCTTTAATGGTGAACGGGCAATTAACAAAAGACCTAGGCAATACCTGTCCATTTGTCGAGAGAAAGCTGAATCTCATTTCCACCATTGATGTACTTGATATGATCAGCAGCCCAAGAGGGTACATAGTACATAGTTTTTTGGGAATGGCACGTCCACAGGCTTAGGAGGTGAGACCGCCATAGCAGCCGTTGCAGCTACCAAGAGCACTAGCAACAGTTTGGGGACCATCTTGATCAACATTGCCCTAAAAAACAGCAGCCTCCTGCTATTCTATATGCATGTTTAAATTTTAAAGCATAAGTACAATAAGAAAGCCCTAGAACATAAAACACAACCATTAAAACACTCTGATATAATAATATGAAATAACTGACTGTCGTAGTCAAGACATTAAGTGACACGTTGAAGTATAATAGATGAATGTATTTTCACAACCATGGCTACCGTTGCGTATCACACTGTCTGTGTGCGTGTATGTTATTAAGATGCGTAATTGCCCAAAAGTGTAATTTAGCAACAACAACAATAGAATGTGAGACCAGAAGAGATAATAATGCATAACCTCTGACCTAAAATCTTATTTGTTTGATAACGATCAGAACCCTAGAAATTAATTAATTAATGGCAAAGTCTTTTCTGAAAACAGCATGACCACCATCTCTCTTCTAGATTGTCACTGTATAACGAATTTTTATAATAACAGGCTTGTACGTATGTTCTGAACACAAAATTATAGCAAACAAAGCCCAAATGCAATTCATTTACTAAGAAAGCATAGTAAGTGAACTCAAAAGCTTATACCTTTAGAGAAACACCCAACAAATCTCCACAAACAAAAAGCCTGAAGAATTAGGAGTGGATGGAATCCTTTTATAATGTGAGCAGGCAATTGGACCTGAATAAAATATTGATATTGAAAAATTGGAACGTCGGCATGGCACATGCAATCTTCAACTAGGTCTTTTCATTCCTGCTAATATACAGCTATGTTTATATTATTATTGTTTCTCCCAGTGGCCATATGATAATGCCAGGAATCCTTTTTATTTTAATTTACCTCAATGAATCATTGAGATTGTGTCATTCTCTTGATGGGACGCTTCCTTTTGCCTCTTGATGGGACGCTTCCTTAGGGCTTGTGGTTGCAACACTAAACTACTAGTCTCTTCCATATGAATTGCAGTATATTGATGTTCCATTTTATCCTCTGCACATAAATAATTGTAAGGTTACATTTTTCATTATTAAGAGGGTCCACATACGTGAGAGGGCTCGACCATACCCCTAACCACCAGCCCCCTTTGGACAACGCACGCTATGAATTATTGTTTTTGAAAGGTTGCAACATTTATCTAATCATATATCTATCTGCAACTTCTATGTCGGTTGGGATGTGGTTTGAATGTAGCACAATTTACTGTGCACTGAAACCTTTTGGGCTTTACCTCGAATCGCCTGAAACCACACATTCGAGCTGTATTTTCCTGTTCTGTTTTGTTGACACACCCACAAAGGAAATTTCGTAAATTCAAAGGACAACCTCGCCCTATGAGATTCTAGTAATATTCCAGTAATTTTCTGAGTTTCCTGTTCTGTTTTGTTGACACACCCACAAAGGAAATTTCGTAAATTCAAAGGACAACCTCGCCCTATGAGATTCTAGTAATATTCCAGTAATTTTCTGAGTTCTGAGTAATATTCCAGAAATTTAAGGAGTTCTTAACAGGATCTTAACAGGAAAACCTTGGGGACAGATGTACAGAGCGTTCTATTTCTTGAGTTGGACAACGAGCGTGCTTATCAATATCAACTCCAACAAGAAGGAGAACGGATGCTTTATGTTTGTCGAATAATCACTGTAGTGTTCATTTAATAAAACCATGTGATTTGTTCACCTTTCATTAATAGTTTCTGTCCATGCTTTATTCCATTTGAAAGCAAAAAATAGTAATATAATACAATGATCATAAAAGATCTTGGCAATAATAATCTGACTCTCTACTAGATCAGAAAGCACGAGGCAACTCCTCATTTAGTGGTCAAAACAAATCGTGACAATCTTGCTTCAACTTGCAATTGGATTATTAAAATACAATAAAGTATCACTTTGATCATACAATTGAAGAGTGTGATTGTAAGTATTATTAAAATCCATTCAAATATCACCGAGACCATTAAAATATTGCTTAGAATCTACAATTTGAAAAGTATAAGTGTGAGTATACTTATATAAGGTGGACTAGGTCATAAATTTAGCTCATAAATATTAATATCTGAACTCAAAGTGCGCCACCCTTTTTTTTTCCTAGAAAAAATTTGAAAAAAGAGCAAATTATTTTTCCCTTATTTGGCCAAGAAAAATGCTCTGATACCACTTGTTATGTACATGAATAGATCTGGATATAAATCTCAAAATAAACCCACAATATCAACAAGAATAATCAAAACTATTCACCAAATACTGAACACAAGAACTAGAGAAAACCCTTGAGGTAGGGTAACACCATATATTAATTATTAATGAAGGATAACACTCCTCAAGTAATGCTTGATACATTCACAATATTCTTCACTATGTTTCATTGCATTTCTTACACTTTTTTATATAGGTCTCTCTATCTCCTAGGAACCTTATAGAGAGCCTTCTCACATTTATTACATTTAACTACCATAGTGGGCCTTTATTAATATAGTGGACCTAGTCCACCTTATATTGGATGATCATATTCTCATATATTAAATGAATTCCACTAATAATACATAACCACATTCCCATTGGGTACCTCCCTAGGTACCTCATATTATCTCCGTAGGTATACTACATTATTGTTAAGTACCTGAATAGATCTCCAAGTATACTTCAAAAATAACCAAAAAATAACCAATAATAAACACCAAACGATTCACCAAAATACTGAACACAAGAATGTAGAAAAAACCCTTGAGGTAGAGTAACACCATATATTAATCCTTAAGGAAGGATAACACTCCTCAAACAATGCTTGATACATTCACAATATTCTTCACTATGTTTCATTACATTGGTTACACTTCTTTATATAGCTCTATCTATCTCCTAGGAACCTTCTAAAGAGCCTTCACACATTTATTACATTTAACTTCCATAGTGGGCCTTTATTAATATAGTGGACCTAGTCCACATTACATTGAATGACCACATTCTCATATATTATATGACTTCCACTAATAATACATAACAAATTCCCATTGGGTACCTCCCTAGGTACCCCATATTACCTCTCTAGGTATACTACATGAACGGTTAGCACACCAAGTGCTTTAACTATCAGAGGTGTCGGTTGCATGGGATCCATGTGGCCACGTCCTAGTGCCAAGATTAGAACCATTGGAAACCGTTGAAATCCACACTCTTGGTGGTCATATGGAAAGGTAATATGTGATCGTGGGTTAACTATTGAAGATTTCCCACCCTCTCCTTATATGGGAAGTGATATGTATGTGGGTTTGTGACCGAGGGCTAGGGCTAGGCCCTGACCCTTTTTCCGCCCGACCATAGCTTACATTGACTTTAAATCATATTTTAATGCATATGGGGTAACGAACACTACTAGGCGAGATGATATCTGTTGGGCCTCAGAAATGTCGTATTTTTATCCACATTTTCCTTCATTATTCATTACATTCCATCGTCCCATTAACCTTTTATTATACCATTTTCATAAATACATTTGGGTTTCACATTATTATTTTCCACTTTATTCATTTTATTATTATAAGTGAATTTGTGATTAAATATTAGAAATTAACGTATTTTCATTATATCTCAAGGTTGGATGAGTTTTATGATGTGTATAGGTATATTTGAAGATTTCAACAAAGTCAAATATTACCACCTAGCCTCAAATTCGAATTTCATCTTCAAGCTTTGAAGATTTGAAGAATATTTGGGACAATCATTCAAGCATATTCAAAGGAGAAGATGATGGATATTTTGATGGCATATCTTATCCAAGGTTTGTGAGAAATGTGTGGAGGATTTGAAGGGATCATATCTTGTAATAATAGGAAAGTGGTTGAGAGAATGGTGGATCTGTAATTATGAGACTCTTATCTTATCTTCAAGATTCTCATGTATAAAAAAGAGTGTTCTCTCTTCATTTTGGGGGAGTTAGAGATGAGAGATTAGACCGAGATTAGCTTGAAGTCTTAGAAGGGGATTCTTAGCTTTGATTTGTATTCTTTCATTTGTCATCTTTTCATGATTTGTCATTTGATTCTTGTAATGTAATTTGAGATAGCATTATTGTGTGAGTTCACATATGTCTTTTGTCATTCAACTCTTCACATGATTGCATTGTTTTCCTAGATTAATTTCCTGCTTTCCTAGCTAGTCTTTCAATGCTTTCCTAGATTAATTTCATTTCAAAAATTTAGATTAGATTACTTCTACTTCAGTCCTAAATATATAGTGCATATGCTTCATAAGCCTACAAACCTCGGATTGACAAATTAAATATTTGGGCAAGTACTACAACGGAATTAAAACGACAATATTTCTGCCTAACATTTTGGCGTCGTTGTCGAGGAAGCACAATGGATTGAAGCTTAGTTTGAGTTTTCATGCAATTGTGATTAGTCATTCTCCTAAATATGAGGTGACATATGGGTAAGTGCATGTAGGGAGTGTTCCATTTTCTGCAAGCGTAAGTGTAGATTTCAATTCCTACAAGCATAAGTGTAGATTTCAATTCTTGCAAGTGTGTCTCCATGTGTTGGTAAGGGGTCATAACAACTACTTGAGTGGAGAATCCTCATGTTCTACCTACCAATGTATTCTTAAATATGAGGTGAGATGTCGGACTCATTGGGAAATAGCATGCAGAGTGTGACTTTCAATTTCTGCAATTTCAATTTCTGCAACTGTGAAGAGGTTTTCATGTGTTTCAACAAGTGTGATTTTCATTTTTTATTATTATTTTGATTTGGGTGTTGTAAGAAACCCTTTTGCAATATGATTTAACTATGAGTGTCATATTGAAACAACTCGCTTAGATCCTTGCGAAAGCTGGGATTTCTTCTTCTCAGGAAGAGGAGATCTTGACAGCAACCCAGAACTTAAATACTCCTCCAGAAATGAACAAGGAGTCAACATATGAGGAACTTGAGGAGGACAATGAGGAGCTGCAGCATGATATGAGTGAGGCAAACTATGCATACGAAAGCTATATCGAATGATGGTTTCAAGCGACTACTAGGTTAGATTCTTTTAATTTTTCTTTTAATTTTGTTAATTTATAGTTACACGAACTAGATTTCATTCTTGTAAAATTCTATTTTTCATTCGAAAAATTTCCACTGAACATATTGTTCTTAGTGTTGCATGCTTGGCTCCATTAGTTATTTGAAAACATGTAACTGATTTCTAAGATGTAATTAGCATAAAGTAGGTAGGCTTTCATTTTTAGTTTTTGTTTTCATTATCAGATTTTTCTTTTACCTAGAATAAGTATGCTCTCCTCCACGCTTCGTGCGATCGCAAGGATCAGAAAATATGGATGATTTTGATTTCAAGAATGAATGTTTTTGTGTCCATCCTTTGACCTGCAAATAAACACAATAAAAATTTTTAGACAAATAAAACAAAGCCGAGTTTTTACATGTTGTTACAACGAAAGTTTACTTGCTGAAACAATGACGGTTTTGCTGTAACAGTAATTGAGCAATGTCATGCCTGCACTCTTCTCATTTTTAACTTTCGGTATAGTCCATTTCTAGTTTTGATGCCATATCTTGCCTTCATCCAAAACCTACACCTTCTCACGCCAAATCCTCCAATGTAATCGCCTCGGCCGCCAAGACTAGCATTCACCTTTTTAATTTGGAGTAAAAACTGCAAATTGAACCTGCAAAAACAATAAAATATGAAACCATAGGTTCATTTTGATTGCCATAATTTGTCTCCATCCTTCTAATTGGATCAAAATAACCTGATTGCGAATCCGTTTATAATGGAACTCCTAAGCTCAATTAAAGAAACAAATTTTATGAGATTCCACTAAAATGTTGCCACTTAGAGCTTAAAGGCATGCCAATTCTTTGGCAAAAGCCACAATGCATCAAATTTGTATTCTTAAGCGTACATTCGATGAACATACTGGTAGTTTCTGATATCAAGAATGGACTATCAATAAACTAGTTGAGCTATTGAATATTGAGTATAATTAGGATCTCCGATTTTCGTTAGGATTTTATCTTTGACTTGTCATGAGAAACCAATTTTTAAACGAGCGGGTGAAGAGAGCCATGATTTTAGGGATCAAATATTTTTGGGCTCTACTATGGTGGACAGTTGAAGATTCAATCCCACTTTTTGTGGGCCTTTCGAGTGCTTAATTGAGTAAACATTATCCTATTTTACCAATCCATCTATCTAAAACTTTGCAAATAAAAATGAGAATGGGAATCGTTGTGAGTGAGACCATTGTTTTAGATTGACAACCAAAACATTCCCCCTACTACACGTAGTAGGACATCAAGGTGAAGATATTCAAAATTTTAGGGTCGTAGGAATCATATTTACATATGTACGTAATTAGGGTTCAATTTGCGTTGTTACACAAAAAAGTCGAGAATCAGTCCAAGAGTCGAGTGATTCTATCCTTATGTTCTTGGGCACTTGTATCCTCCGACTTTTTCCACCTCCACCTCAGGCGATTTATGATCAATTGCTTCGAGTAATAGACCATCCATCACCACTACTCCACCTCCATTTACTTTCTCCCCTATGAATCACCAGATCCTCACAAAGTTGGGAGAGATCTATGCACTTATTGATCCAAGAATGTGTCAATAACACAAGGACTTTTCTTGTACATGAATGCTTCTACCTTCGGCCTGCACACTAATCAGGTATTTCAGCTCCATATAAAATGTGTTGTTTCCATGGGTGGCCTCATTCTTTTGCATGCTGATATGGTATAATGGTGCGTTTTTGTCTCAATTCATCATTGTTATCCCTAAAATACAACTCGTAATCCAAATACGCTTGATTGCAAACTTTACTTGTTGCTGTAACAATTATGTCGAGTACATGGTGTGAATATTAGGTATCTCTGGATCTTATTCCAGCGGGTTGTTCCTAAAACACAATGCCCTGGTGTCCACGCATACCCATTTACAACCCTAGGGTGAAATCTCTCAAAAGGCCACATGTTTACTTCTCTTGATGTTATTATAAAACTGAACCATAATTGGGGTGAGCCTGTCATGTGTGTGGAAAAATATGCTCAGGTTACCAACAATTCAGAAAATGTGTAAACATTGTTTCATACTTGTGTAATTATGATGCATTATTTTCTGGGGAAGACAACTCTGTAGTACTTGACGAGAATTTTCGAGATCTGTTAAACTTTTTTTTTTTTACCTTGCATTTGAGTCACTCTCGCAACAAATTGAAGACAAATAAGTATGCAAGGGAAACAGGTATAAAAACACAGTTTATTTATTTGAGTTTCTCGCATTCGTACTTATTTCTGTTTTGCATGATATATTCTTCACAAATCTCACAATTTTGTTGCAAGATCTGTACTAAGATTTTTTAGGTCAAGAGACAATATCATTTTGCTGCTGAAGAGATTTTTCATGAATAACAACGTTTTTCAGAAAAAACATGCTTTGATAAACAGTTTGAAGGAGTTGATGTTCATTATACATTTCATGATGATTTTGTTACACATGTATTACATGATGTTACACATGTATTTTACATGTTGTTACTCTTGTATTTGTAACATGTTGTTACTACACCTATTCATAAACCATGTTGCGTCATGATATGCTTACCTAAATTACTCCTTGTCATTACAATGATCATCCCTATGTTCAAGCCATCTTCCATTTCCTTATCCATCGTGACTTCACACATCCCTATCTTTGTGTGTTGCATACATCATTTCCTTTATCTTTTTTAGTTCATTTTTTCCTTTCCAGTTTTCCTTCTGAATAAAACAAACTCCCTTTCCATGATTACGTTGCCTTTCCATACACACTGTTGCTACTGAGATCTATCTTTTATTCCTACCAATATTTTTATAAAAAATCGTGTTGACTAATGTGGGATTCCTTAAGGCCCACCTTTCAACAGTCTTGCCCCATCGACCTCAACACCTTATCTGGGAAATAGACTAGAGTCCATTTTGAGTATCTAGAGGCTTGCATGCCTTAATGGAAAATTCTCTTACTGACGATCATGAGAATAAATCAAGGTCCCTTGATCATCAGATCTTGCAAGTGGCTCAACCTCAGCACATCCATTCACACTTCGCAAGATGTACTCGGGTACCTTGGCATCCATTGACATCAATGGTGAATTTCCTCGCATTGGTTAACGACATTCATCAATGGTCGGTAATCCAATGATTTCTCTTCTTGCTTGACATCGACACATACTCTCGCATGATTAGAATTGTACCATCGGGTTTGTCGCAGGTGAAGACTATATACTTTTTTCTGGCTCCTTAAGCAGTAACAACAGCATGACTTCAGATATATGAGAGTACTACCATCCACTTTCATACTTCTTCTTTTCCATGCTTCATCATCAACAGTTCAGATCCCTCCACTTCGCATTCTCGGATTCAGCAGTTATAGTAGTTACAGTTACAGTACAACAGTGCAACTACAGCCACAGTTACATTTTCATGATCTTGCACCAGTGATGCCTTCCATCTTCCAACAGTCATAGTCACATATTATTTTCTCCAGCAGTTACGGCAGTTGTAGCTACAACACTAGTCACATTTTCTTGATCCAACAGTCGCAACAACTACATTTTTATTGCCTAGTTCATCTACTTTTTGGGTGAGTGGAGGTATGTTGTTTTCTAAGATTTAATCACACAACTCCTTATATGTTGACTTTAATATTTTGGAAAATTTCCTCGCCACGCTCTTCCATAACCTACACTAAGTTGCATGAGGGCATGCAACCAATTCAGTTGAGTTGGGGAGGGGGGGGGGATATATTCACTACCTATAAACTACTAGTATTCCATTTTTTTCCACTATTATCACTCCATTTTTCATCTCATTTACTATTTACCAAATTTTATTTTCCAACAATCCAGTGTTGCACTTTGCTTCATATGCATTGATATACATATTGGCATGATTCAAAAAATATAGAGAAAAGGCTTTTTTATACTCAGTGATGCTCTCTTATGCACATTGATAGATTATTATTTCGAGTGAGTACATGGCTAAATTATTGAAGCAAGAAAATCAATAAGTGAAATGAATGTTGTTAACACAAGAACCAACATTCTTTGTATTCATGGTTGTCACACAAGAACCAACCATTAGAAAATTTCACATGTTGTTACACATATTTCACATGCTGTTACACATGTATTTTACATGCTTCTACTCCTATATTTTACATCCTGGAAATATTCCTTATTAAAAAGACATCATCAATCAAAGCCATAGTTTAAATGCAAAAAGTTATTAAGAAGATCCATGCATGGTTGCATGAGGAAATGCAACAAGTTCAGTTGGGGGGGATGTTGGGCCTTGGAAATGTCGTATTTTCATCCACCTTTTCCTTCATTATTCATTACATTCCATCGTCCCATTAACCTTTTATTATACCATTTTCATAAATACATTTGGGTTTCACATTATTATTTCCCACTTTATTCATTTTAGTATTATAAGTGAATTTGTGATTAAATATTAGAAATTAACATATTTTCATTATATCTCAAGGTTGGATGAGTTTTATGATGTGTAGACGTATATTTGAAGATTTCAACAAAGTCAAATATTACCACCTAGCCTCAACTTCGAATTTTATCTTCAAGATTTGAAGATTTGAAGAATATTTGGGACAATCATTCAAGCATATTCAAAGGAAAAGATCATGGAGATTTTGATGGCATATCTTATCCAAGATTTGTGAGAGATGTGTGGAGGATTTGAAGGGATCATATCTTGTAATAATAGGAAAGTGGTTGAGAGAATAGTGGATCTGTAATTATGAGACTCTTATATTATCTTCAAGACTCTCATGTATAAAAGAGAGTGTTCTCTCTTCATTTTGGGGGAGTTAGATATGAGAGATTAGACTTAGATTAGCTTGAAGTCTTAGAAGGGGATTCTTAGCTTTGATTTGTATTCTTTCATATGTCATGTTTTCATGATTTGTCATTTGATTCTTGTAATGTAATTTGAGATAGCATTATTGTGTGAGATCACATATGTCTTTTGTCATTCAACTCTTCACATGATTGTATTGCTTTCCTAGATTAATTTCCTTCTTTCCATGTAGTATTTCAATGTTTTCCTAGATTAATTTAATTTAATAAATTTAGATTAGATTACTTCTACTTCAGTCATGCATATATAGTATGTGTGCTTCGTAAGCCTACGAACCTCGGATTGACAAATTAAATAGTTGGGCAAGTACTACAACGGAATTAAAATGACAATATTTCTGCCTAACATTTTGGTGTCGTTGCCGGAGAAGCACAATGGATTTAAGTTTAGTTTGAATTTTTATGAAAGTGTGATTAGTCATGCTCCTAACTCTGAGGTGACATATGGGTAAGGGCATGTCGGGAGTGTTCCAATTCCCGCAAGCGCAAGTGTAGATTTCAATACCTGCAAGTGTGTCTGCATGTGTTGGTAAGGGGTCATAGCAACTACTTGAGTGGAGACTCCTCATGTTCTCCCTGCCAATGTATTCCTAAATATAATGTGAGACGTCGACCTCATTGGGATAGAGCATGCAGAGTGTGACTTTCAATTTCTACAATTTCAATTCTAGCAATTTCAATTTCTGCAATTTCAATTTTTGCAACTGTGAAGAGGTTTTCATGTGTTTTAGCAAGTGTGATTTTCAGTTTATTTTTTTATTTTGATTTGGGTGCTGTAAGAACCCCTTTTGCAATATGATTTAACTATGAGTGTCAGCTTGGAAAAAATCGCCCAAATCCTTGCGAAAGCTAGGATTTGTTCTTCTCAGGAAGATGAGATCTTGACAACAACCCAGAGCTTAAATACTCCTCCAGAAACAAACGAGGAATCAACATCTTAGGAACTTGAGGAGGGAAATGAGGACCTGCAGCATGATCTAAGTGAGGGAAACTACACCTACAAAAGCTATATCGAAGGATGGTTTCAAAAGACTACCAAGTTAGATTCTTTTAATTTTTCTTTTAATTTTGTTAATTTACATTTACACCAACTAGATTCATTCATTCTTGTAAAATTCTATTTTTCATTCGAAAATTTTCCATTGAACATATTGTTGTTATTGTTGCGTTCTTGGCTCCTTTTTTATTTGACTACACATAACTTATTTCTAAGATGTAATTAGCATAAAGTAGGTAGGCTTTCATTTTCAGTTTTTGTTTTTATTATCATATTTTGGTTTTACCTAGTATAAGTATGCTCTCCTCCGCGCTTCGTACGATCACGAGGATCAGAAAACAAGGATGATTTTGATTTTAGGAATGAATGTTTTTGCGTCCATCCTTTGACCTACAAATAAACACAATAAAAAAATTTAGGCGAATAAAACAAAGCCGAGTTTTTACATGTTGTTACAACGAAATTTTACTTGTTGAAACAATGACGTTTTTGTTGTAACAATGATTGAACAGTGTCATGCTTGCGCTCTTCTCATTTTTAAATTCTGGTCTGGTCCATTTCTATTTTTGATGCCATATCTCTCCTTCATACGAAACCTGCACCTACTCATGCCAAATCCGCCAATGTAATCGCCTCGGCTGCCAAGACTAGCATTCACCTTTTTAATTTGGAGTAAAGCCTACAAATTGAACCTGCAAAAACAATAAAATATGAAACCATAGGTTCATTTTGATCGCCATAATTTGTCTCCATCCTTTTAATTGGATCAAAATAACATGATTGCAAATCCGTTTATAATGGAACTCCTAAGCTCAATTAAAGAAACAAATTCTATAAGATTCGACTAAAATGTTGCCACTTAGAGCTTAAAGGCATGTCAATTCTTTGTCAAAATCCAAAATGCATCGACTTTGTATTCTTAGGAGTACATTCGATGAACAAAATGGTAGTTTATGAGATCAAGAATGGACTATCAATAGACTAGCTGGGTTATTGAATATTGAGTATAATTAGGATCCCCGATTTTCATTCAGATTTTATCTTTGACCTTTCATTAGAAACCACGTTTTAAATGAGCGGGTGAAGAGAGCCACGATTTTGGGGATCAAATATTTTTGGGCTCTACTATGGAAAACAGTTGAAGATTCAATCCCACTTTTTGCGGGCCTTTTCTTAATCAAGTAAACATTATTCTATTTTACCAATCCATCTATCTAAAACCTTGCAAATAAAATGAGAATGGGAATCGTTGTGAACAAGGCCATTGTTTTAGACTGACAACAATAGTTGATTGACAACCAAAACATTCCCCCTGCACCACGTAGCAGGACATCAAGGTCAGGATCTTCAAAATTTGAGGGTCATAGGAATAATATTTACAGTTGTACGTAATCAAGCTTCAATCTACGTTGTTACACAAAAATGCCGAGAATCAGTCCAAGAGTCAAGTGATTCTATCCTCGTGTTCTTGGGCACTTGTATCCTCCATATTTTTCCACCTCCACCTCGGTTAATTTATGATCAACTACTTTCGGTAATAGACCATCCATAACCACTACTCCACCTCCATTTACTTTCTCCCCTATGAATCACCAGATCCTCATAGAGTTGGGAGAGATCTATGCACTTACTAATCCAAGAACGCGTCAATAACACTAGGACTTGTCCTGTACATGAATGCTTCTACCTTCGGCTTGCTCATTAATCAGGTATTTTAGTTCCATATAAAATGTGTTGCTTCCATGGGTGGCGATCTCATTCTTCTGCATGTTGATATGGTATAATGGTGTGTTGTTTTCTCAATTCATCATTGTTATCCCTAAAATACAACTCGTAATTTGAATATCCTTGATTGCAAACTTTACTTGATGTTGGATCAATTCTGTCAAGTACATGGTGTGAAGATTAGGTATCTATGGATCTTATTCCAGCGGGTTGTTCCTAAAACACAGTGCCCTAGTGTCCACGCATACCCATTTACAACCCTAGGGTGAAATCTCTCAAAAGGCCCCATGTTTACTTATCTTGATGTTATTACAAAATTGAACCATAATTAGGGTGAGACTGTCATGTGTGTGGAAAAATATTCTCAGGTTACCAACAATTCAGAAAATGTGTACACATTGTTTCATACTTGTGTAATTCTGATGCATTGTTTTGTGGGGAAGACAACTCTGTAGTACTTGACGATAATTTTTGTGATTTGTTAATTTTAATTTTTTTTACCTTGCATTTGAGTCACTCTCGCAACAATTGAAGAAAAATAAGTATGCAAGGGAAGCAGGTATAAAAATACAATTTATTTCTTTGAGTTTCTCGCATTTGTACTTATTTCTGTTTTGCATGATATATTCTTCACAAATCTCACAATTTTGCTGCAAGATTTGTACTAAGATTTTTCAGGTCTAGAGATGATATCATTTTGCTGCTGAAGAGATTTTTCAGGTCTAGAGATGATATCATTTTGCTCCTAAAGAGATTTTTCATGAATAACAACATTTTTCAGAAAAACATGCTTTGATAAACAGTTTGAAGGAGTTGATCTTCATTATACATTTCATGACGATGTTGTTACACATGTATTACATGCTGTTACACATATATTTTACATGATGTTACTCCTGTATTTGTAACATGTTGTTACTACACCTATTCATAAACCATTTTTCATCATGATATGCTTACCTAAATTACTCCTTGTCGGTACATTGATCATCCCTGTGTTGAAGCCATCTTCCATTGTCTTATCCATCATGACTTCGCACATCCCTATCTTTCTAAGTTGCATACATCATTTACTTTATCTTTTTCAGTTCATTTTTTCCTTTCTAGTTTTCCTTCTGAATAAAACAAACTCCCTTTCCATGATTACATTGCCTTTCCATACACACTGTTTCTACTGAGATCTATCTTTTAGTCCTACCAATCTTTTTATAAAAACTCGCATCAAATGATGTGGGATTACTTAAGGCTCGCCTTTCAACAGTCTTTCCCCATTGACCTCAGCACCTTATCTGAGAAATATACTAGAGTCCATTTTGAGTACCTAGAGGCTTGCATGCCTTAATGGAAAGTTCTCTCGTTGACGATCATGGGAATACATCAATGTCCCTTGATCATCAGATCTTGCAAGTGGCTTGACCTTAGCACATCCATTCTCACTTTGCAAGATTTACTTGGGTACCTTGGTTCTCATTGACCTCAATGGTGAGTTGCCTCACATTGGTTAACAACATTCATCAATGGTCGGTAGTTCAATGATTTATCTTCTTTCTCAACATCGACACATACTTTCACATGATTAGAATTGTATCATCGGGTTTGTAGCAGGTGAAGACTATATACTTTTTTCTGGCTCCCTTAGCAGTAACAACAGCATGACTTCAGCTATATGAGAGTACTACCATCCACTTTCATACTTCCTCTTTTCCATGATTCATCAGCAATAGTTCAAATCCCTCCACTTTGCATTCTTGAATTTAACAGTTACAGTAGTTGCAGTTACAACAGTTACAGTACAATAGTGAAACTACAACCGCAGTTACATTTTCATGATCTTGCAACAGTGACACCTTCCATCTTCCAACAATCATAGTCACATATTATTTTCTCCAACAGTTACAACATTTGTAGCTACAGGACTAGTCACATTTTCCTGATCTACAAGCTGCAACAACTACACTTCTATTGGATAGTTTATCTACTTTTTGGGTGAGTGGAGGTATGTTGTTTTCTAAGCTTTGATCACACAATTCCTTATATGTTGACTTGAATATTTTGGAAAATTTCCTGGCCATGCTCTTCCATAATTTACTCTAAGTTGCATGAGGGCATGCAACCGATTTAGTTGGGGGGAAGGGGGGAATATATTCACTACCTATTCAGTACCAGTATTCCATTTTTTTCCACTATTATCACTCCATTTTTCATCTCATTTACTCTTTACCAAATTTTATTTTCCAAGGATCCCCTGTTGCACTTTGCTTCATATGCATTGATATACATATTGGCATGATTCATAAAAGATAGATAAAAAGATTTCTTATAATCAATGATGCTCTCTTATGCACATTGATAGCTTATTATTTTCAGTGAGTACATGGCTAAATTATTGTAGCAAGAAAATCGATAAGTGAAATGGATGTTGTTAACAAAAGAACCAAAATTCTTCGTATTCATCGTTGTCACACAAGAACCAACCATAAGAAAATTTCACATCCTGTTACACATATTTCACATGATGTTACACATGTATTACATGTTGTTACACATGTATTTTACATGTTGCTACTCCTGTATTTTACATCCTAGAAATATTCCTTATTAAAAAGATATCATCAATCAAAGCCATAGTTTAAATGCCAAAAGTTCTTAAGAAGATCCATGCATGGTTGCATGAGGACATGCAACAAGTTCAGTTGGGGGGGATGTTGGGCCTCAGAAATATCGTATTTTCATCTACCTTTTTCTTCATTATTCATTACAATCCATTGTTCCATTAACCTTTTATTATACCATTTTCATAAATACATTTGGGTTTCACATTATTATTTTCCACTTTATTCATTTTAGTATTATAAGTGAATTTGTGATTAAATATTAGAAATTAACATATTTTCATTATATCTCAAGGTTGGA
>SNQJ01S0035749.1:24058-46363 GCA_010110895.2 Picea sitchensis
GAGCATGAGGAGTACTCAGGATCATTGATGAGTACAGGGAGCTATGATCGGGAGGTGTAGAAGCTACCCTCTATGAGGATCTTTGAGATAGTCTAGCACTCACATATGCATAGGGACTCCAGAGCCAGGGACAATTTTGAGGACACCTCCATTTATGTTCCAAGATCGGTTGACCCTTATGTAGAGGTTGATCCAGTAGTACACCTAGGATATACGATGCAACATGAGAATACAGGAGACGACATGAGTATGCCAGAGCATACAGTGGTGAGTGATAGATCACAGAGACATGCCGAGATGTATGGTGGGATTCATAGGGGTGTATTTCCTTCCAGGGAGGAGACACACTTAGGGGAGCCTGCAGAGTTCACTCCTTTGCAACAACACATAGTTATGAGAGAGCACCTTCACCGTATCAACAATTGCATGGGAGATGAGGGATGGAGGTTGGTTGACCAACAATTGGAGGAGTTACTTTTAGTTGTACTAGATGGTTGGGATTCAGTGATGACTACAGGCGAGTATTTATCATGGATACTGATGGACAAGCTTTTTTTCGAATCCTTGGGATTGACCAAAGCATGTGATATCTTCTAGTCCTACAGTCTGCTGCAGATGTTTCTGTTAGCCTTTCCCGACACTTTTACAACAGACAACAACATGAGGAGAGATAGATAATGGTTGAAGACATGGGAAGTGGCTAGGCGGAGACCACCTGACATGAGTGTTTATACGACCTCCAACCGGATAGCGGTGGATCGCCATAGGAAACCAATTGAGACTTGGTGCGTGATGGTGAGAATCATAGGCCAGGTGATAGGAGATGAGCATCGAGGGCTTCTAACAATGATTAGTCTCACACATGAGCAGTTAGAGGAGATTGGAAGTGATAAAATTCCAAGTTTTCCATGGGATCTGGGAGTTCATTGGGTTAGCATGATGTTTCACTACATGATGACCCAGGTTGCGCTAGAGAGCCACATACTCCACCATGGGTTGGTTTGGAGTGGGCTTGCAAGGACTTGTCCTATGGAGCGAGGCAACTTTTCACTCTTGATCATCATGATCAGACATGGAGATGGTTGGGAAGGTACTACTTCCAGAAAGATGTTTTTATAGATGCAACTTTTGGACAACAGGTCCAATTGCCACAGGTACTTCAACTTCAGGATCCAGGAGTGGAGGATCCAGTTTATATAAAGGGAGTAGTCAGACATG
This sequence comes from Picea sitchensis, assembly GCA_010110895.2. Taxonomy (NCBI): domain Eukaryota; kingdom Viridiplantae; phylum Streptophyta; class Pinopsida; order Pinales; family Pinaceae; genus Picea; species Picea sitchensis. Next base: position 25,277 of record SNQJ01S0035749.1, read on the forward strand.
GTCAACGTAGTGCAGTGCCAACATGGTGATCTTCGGCAGAGACTAGCATGGGACCCAAGGATTGCAGGGTTGATCATTTCATTGAATGACAGGGGCGAGTGGACCTTTGCAGTGGGAAGTTGTTTTGACTTTCCATTGAGCTTTAGTGTTGAGGAGAGCACATCTCTTGAGGGTGTCTCACGGGGGTCTTGCAGTACCTCATTCTGGCATCAATAGGTATAGTTGATGGAGGCCCTGTTGATCTTGGTAGGGATTTGGAGGATGGAATCATTCCGGGATGAGGCCATGTGTCATGTGCAGGAGATTCATGGAGTTGACATATTTCAGGACTATGCTTCATAGAGTATTGCAGTTCATTTCCTGATATGGGAACCAGGGGGTGGAGTGTATGATAGTTCATCTCTGGATGGGACCTATTGTGTGTCCCACAGGTGGACATGGGACCCCGATATTGTATTTGGATGGGTTCAGTTATTGCTTGAGGGAAAGAAATATTCTAGCAGGGAGGACTGTAATGTCCCCACTTTGAGACATCAAGGTATTACAGGGTGTTATGATGATCAGAGTAACCAGATAGAGATTATAGAGAGTACAAGAGATATGAGGGATATTTTGGGGTACAACTTGCATCACTCATCCTATTTCATCATTATGATCCATTCCACACAGATTGTCTTCGGTTCCGTTGCATTTCGACAATTTCCATGATTTTGAGTATTTTGAGCTATAGGTTAATTAAATTCACTAAAGAGGTCATTTTGGGCTCAATACTTGGAGGAACCTCTCAGTGTAATAGCTCATTGGAATCGAGAGGAACAACACTACAGGATAAGATGATGAAAAGTGAATTTTAGTGGCCAAGGAAGCTACAAGGAGAGATAAGGTGCTTTTCAAAGGTAAAAAGGTTAATTAATTAATTGAAGTGATTTAATTAATTAATTAATAATGAATAAAGTAAAAGTCACTTTGGAGGGACAAGGTGAGCAGGAAGTATAAAAGAGAGGCAAGGGCCTCTATTCTCTCATTCATGTATGATTATCATTTTGATATCTGGCTTCTAGCCAGTGAGCCCATACCTTGGGGGTTTTGACTTAACAAACCCTAGAGGACGATTCGGTGGTGAAAGATTCCACCTAGCTTGTCCTAAGCTTGGTCTCGGGGATGCAATACTCTCCCACACCATTCTGTTTCAGATCTACTAAGTTGTAGGAGAGTTCTACACCAGTTACAGGTACATGAAGATAGAGGGTGCACCATTGGGGGGTTTCCAGCAAGGGGGGCACACCATTCATTGAAGGAAGGTTCGATCTAGCCAAGGAGAAGGGATTTTGGAGATTTGAGTATCCGGGTTCTTCTTCCAGGGTCTTCACCATCATTTCTAGTGCTTTTTGAGAGGGTTATATGGTACAGAGGATTTTCTAGAGCATTGGGACGAATTGGAGAGAAGGAGGGAATTTTTGAGATTCAAATCTATTCAATTTGGAGGGGTTATACTTCAGATATGACCCTGAGACTTCACCTAGTGATTTGTAGTGTCCCGATCTATCTTTCTAGCAAGTTTCAGGGCATTTGGAGGCCTCCTTCATCAGAGCCGAAATTGTAGGGTTTGACAGTATTCAAGAGGGCACAACTCCACTTGAGGATTCAACATTTGGAGGAGCTTCCCTTGGTATTTTGGTTTGATATTTCAGGGGGGGATTCTACTCATCTTGATATACAGTTTGACATCTTCCTCGGAGTTTTTGGAGGTCTTTGGCAGTGGGGACGAATTATTGAGGGCTTCAGTCTTCTAGTAGGGCGTAGCATCATCCAACTTGGAGTTGGCACTTCATACGATCCAGATCTCTTCCAGTATTTGCCTTCGTTGTGTATTCAACCCTTGGAGGCTTGCATGTTCTTACTGGTAGCATTTTGCAGCAGCTCTTATTATGTTTATTGGATCAGGTTCTATTACTATTATGAATAAGATCAGATCTGAGGCAATTTTGGGTTGTCTATTATATTGTTAATCTTGCATATGGTTGAGGTATGTTTCATTGATTTATCTTCTTATCTGTTGCTACAAACACACATTAAAATCATCAGTATAACCCTAGCGCAACCTAAGAGACAATAATAAGTGAAGTGTTTGACGAAATGCCACAACCGGAAAAAGTTTAAAAACACATGCAAAACGTGATGTTCCTGGGATATTGGCTTGGGAACATTACAATGTTGCATTGTTGGCATTTGATATTTTGAGTTCTTATCATTGATCTTAGTACATGTATGGAAATATTTCATCTTATTCGAAATTGCAAAATTAAATTGGAAATTGCAGTTTGAAAAGCTTATCATTTATTGGGAATTGAAGTTAGGACTTTGCATTTTATTCATATTCATTTATTTTACTTGCTGAGTCATAACATCACCAGTTTCAAGACCACACCTTATTGAGTAAACAAATCCACTAAAAGTAACGCTGATAAATTTAAAATTGATTAGAAACGATTTTATTTTTTAGGGTGCACAAACTAACTTAGGATTTAGGGCCTTGGAAAAGGATTTTGTGGGTAAACTTCTCCAAGGCTATTAAATTCAACATATGTGTCTGACTAAGGGAGTGGTGAAATCCATTGTATAATTAGTGACGTCAGGAGGCTCCACTTACACCAGAGTTAAGCACAAGGTCGTGTGAAGTTGGTTGAGGGGATATCCCCCCAATACCTTCTTAGCGTCATAGATATTTATGGGGATCTATTCATATATGGGGGTCTTGCTAGTACCTTTACCTCTGTGAGAGGTGGTGCTTTCAATATTTCGGTCTTTGTTACCCTGCCAATACAGTAGACCTAACTTATGACTATTCGCCTGTGCATCGGTTATATCATGTTGGCTAGTTGCTTGACATAGGTACCACATAGGTTACTTGCATGGGTTATTCTGTAGGTACCCTGTCAGATAAGGGTCAGACAATACACAACCTTTATGGAGGATTACCTCTCCAGGGGATCTGACCGATTGGTTTTTAAGACCACGAGGGCCCTTATAAATGATTCTGATACCTCCGATCTTTTGCAGGGAGTCTCGGGCCCCTCTTGGTGAGGCATACCTACTTTAGGGAGGGAGGCCCCTTTCAACCACTTTATCCCGTTGGTGTGCATTTTGGCCTTTTGTTTATTTTGTAGTGTTCTTTGATTATTAGTTGGCCTTAGGATTTTATATTCTGTCGTGAGTTCTCATTGATATGGTTAGTGGAGCCCCTGTGACTCCCTCAGTTAGCACTACCCAACCCGTGGTCTTTTCTCATTCCATGGGGATGAATCCTTTTATATTTCCGAGTGGTACGCCAAATCATGATACTCAACCAATACCTTGGGCCTCTAATCATTTTTCTCATGGTATGCCAGACATGTCTTTGCAATTTCCATCCTTTGTCTCGTCGTCTTATGTGAATCCTAGTTTTGGGTCTGGGGGCATGATGCCTCCTTATTCTCCCTTTTCGTTTGGTGGGAGTCATATCCCTCAACCAACTCTTATGGTAGGATGTTAGAATATTCCTTCCTATGGATCCAATCCTAGCTTCACTTTTCCAGGAGCAAGTGCTCAAATGGGCGGTCATTCTACTTATTACATCCCGTCCATCTATCCTTCTTCCACTATGCCAGTTCTTATGAACGATTTTCCCATGGCGGACCTCCATCTGTCCTCTGGTGTTTCATCTAGGGGGAGTCAATTTTATAGTATGGGAAACCCTCTTCATGAAGTTCCTTCATCTGGGGGCAACATATATCCTCATCTAAGTAACCCTTGTCATGTCGCTTTCCTTCACAAGTGACTTCCTCGGTAACGACACCCTTACAACCCTTTATGAATCAATTTGTAGGAGGATACTTTCTCGCCGGACAGAGCCATGGTGTATACCAAAACCCTTCCCGGCCCACAATTTCTCAAAACGAGTCTTTCACAAAACTTTGGTCTCAAATGCCGCAACCAACCGCCGCCAGTCCAATCACTGCAAGTCATACTGACATTATATCACCAACCTCTGCTAGTCATGTTGGAGATTGGTCGACAACGTCTGCAAGTCATGTTGAAGACCAACAACCAACCACTGCAAGTCATGCTGGGGGCACAAATATAGTCACTACTAGTCACACTGTACATACATCACCAACCTCTGCTAGTCATGTTGGGGATTCATCACCAACCTTTGCTAGTCATGTTGGGGATTCATCATCAACCTCTGCTTATCATTTTGAAGGTTCGTCACCAACCTCTGCTAGTCATGTTGGGGATTTCTTCATCAACCTCTGCTAGTCATGTTGGGGATTTCTTCATCAACCTCTGCTATTCATGTTGAAGGTTTGTCACCAACCTCTACTAGTCCTATTGGGCATTCATCACCAACCTCTGCAAGTCATGTTGGATATTTGCTACTAGCCTCTGCAAGTCATGCTGGGAGCATGTCACCAGCCACTGCAAGTCATGTTGGGGGAATTCATACTATTGAGAAGCCTAGACATGTAAGATGTAAGCCAAAGTTTCTTTGTAGTATTTGCAAAGGAGATCACCTTACTTGTTTGTGCCCTGCTACTGTTGTGGTACAAGAAGCGTGGTTCTTTCCTGGGGGCCCTTTGGGTTCCGAGTCATCTTTGATTTCTTCTTTGGTTGATAAAACAGTCATGTCGATGCAATATTTGGCTGACACCACTCTTCTTTTTGGAGGTGATGTGATTGTCTCACATCCTATTCAACCAACGATTGTGTCGATGCAATCTTCGGCCGATACCACTCCTATTTTTGGGGGTGATGTGTGTCTTGACCTTGTTTTCTCACATCCTATTCAACCAATGGTTGAAGAAGTGGTCATTTCGATGTAATCTTCGGTCGATCTCACTCTTCTCTTAGAGAGTGATAATCGTAAGGAAGTGGCATTGTTGATGTAATCTTCGGTCAATCCCACTCTTCTTTTGGAGGGTGATGCGTCCTTCGACCATGTCCTTAGCATTTCTAGTCCTATACCTTCTGAACAAGGGAGTATTCTACTCTCTTCGAGCACACTCCCTCCAAGTCCTAGGGTGGTTTCCTTTGATTGGAATGATCTTGTAGAGCTTCAACTTCCTTCTTCTACACCCTTCCAGATAAGGGGCATTATTCGATATATTGTAGATAAGGTAACCTCCTCAAGTATTTTATCCTTCTCGACTTGGAAAGCTTTGGGTTTTCCCAAGCTTGTGTCAACTATTTGTGAGTTGCTGACTTTTGACAGAAGTCTTGCATGGGAGCCTTTGCCTCCCCCATTATATGCTGCTTAGAACATCATTCCTCCGAGTCTAGTTTAGGCTCTTTTTTGACTCTCTCAAAAAGAGAAAAAGATTGTCGAGTGAACTTTTATCTTTCACACTCATAAATTGGATTTGAAAGGACGTTTATTTTGTGTAAGTTTAACCCTTTTTCAAACCAAGTAGACTAAATTTACGAAAAATGACATTCTTTGGCGTTAGGTTGTAATTGCATCTCATTTTCTTGCTTGCAGTATTGAGCCTATTATCGGTTCTCGCTTTTGCATTATAATCCTATCACCTCAGCAGTTTGCATCATCAACCAAGCAGGGCCTTGTTTATATCCTTTGCAACTTGACACCCTATACCCTAAGAGGAAACATTCCCCCGAGTGTCCATATCCTACATGAACCTCCTTGCATTGAGCATAGGTATGTTCCACTGTTGGAACTAGTTGCTTACTAGCGACACTCATTTCCTCCTCTTTATCATAACATTCATTTGACTAACAAAAAAAGACGGGCGACAAAAAAATATTATCTTATGTTGGCAGTAGTTGTGCTGCCTTTGAACAGAGCACAAACTTTTGAGTCTACTTGTCATCAAAATTTAGGGTTTAGCATGATATTAGGAAGTTGAGCTCGTCACTAAGAGTTCACTCCCCCGACTCGTTACTCTTCCAGTCCCTATGGAGAGTTTGATTGGTGCCTCCTACATCAAAAAGTTTCATCAATAAGTCTATACTGTCAGAGTCATCCATATGTCTCATGCTCTTGTTCAAAGGATGTTTATCAGCATGTGTCGACCATTTCTTAGAACTCTTGACTTTGCATGTTGGCCATACCCTCAGTGTATCTTAGAGTTACATGAAGTTGTAGTCCTATCGTGCACCCTGGTCCTACTTTGTAGGTAACCTTGAACCCAATAGTCGACATTTCATCATTGGTTGCTGACTGGGGGGTTTCCCTTGTGTTCGACAACAAGAAATCTATTCACACAGTGGGATTCGTGCAGTGTCTTGGATACCATTAGCCTTATTTGTGGTTTCCTCACATTTGTTGGCAATTTTCCTTATTCATTGCTATTCAGAGGGTCTTTTTCATGCACTACTTGCATCTGGTGCATGCGGAAGACACACGGGGTCATTGGTTCGTGAACATATTCTTCGTCTAAGTTCCTCCAAATCATCAAGCTCCTACTTTATACCTCATGTTGAACGATGAGAGATGCTTTAATTCTCTCCTTTTAGTGGGTCTCCTTCCATCGACTTTAGCCCATCTATTATGGAAACGAGACCTAGAGTCCTATGAGTACCTAGAGGCTTGCAGTCATTAGTGGCAGGTTCTCCCGCCATCGACATTTGGGAATACATCAATGTCTCCTGATCGATGGATTCTTCAAGTGTTTGACCTCAACGCCTTTATTCACACTTGTAAGAATGCACTCGATGACTTGATACCTACTTTCATTATCAGTAGGTTGTCTCACGTTTGGTAACGATATACCTTAATGAACAGTAATCAAACGAAGTCTCATTGTGTTCGACCTCAACTCCTTTAATCACATAATGTAGACTTGCACCTTTGGCGGATTGTGTAGAAGACTTGAAGACATCAATTCATAGTCGCAACTTTCCTGAGTTGTTTTTATCTTTCATTGGACCAATACCTATATGAATTCAGTGGTCATGGGAGATCAGATTGTACTCATTGTATACAAATATCTTCAGATTGATTTTGAGATTGGTTTTCACTAGGCCTTATTCGTGACTATGACAACCTATGGCTTGTATCTACTTTTATATTTCCCATGAATAGCCATGAATAGTTGTTTGGTATATTTTCACATGGATCTGCAGTATATTTCAAATTGGTAGCCATGTGCACAAAGTTAGTATGAATTGTAATATTCTTATGAGCAACTAGTTTGTCCAACTGGGTCTCCATTACTCCACTTCTGGGAATTATAATATATTTCGGCCATCGTAGATACTCCTCTGACCTCACACATTAGGGGGCATATATTATAGCAAGATTTGCCTCACCACATGCAAACTTTCTCAGAAGTCCTTTTCCATTTCCCTATGCAAACTTGAAGTCCCTTTTTTTACAGTTGCTTGAGCTAAAAATTGTATTTTTCCACATATACATGCCCTAACAGCTATACAACATGCGTATATGCTGGTTACACCATTACATCCCGCGCACATCAGGTTTTGTGCTCAAAATTAAAAAATGGTGTTGAGTTTCCATGTCACGTCACACGATCCATGATCCTTGACCTTTCATATACTGGAAACGTTCCAACTCAACCGTTCAGTTCCATTTGAAGGCTATAAATGGGCCATATCCAAGATGTGGAAGAGAGGAGAATAATTCAACTTTGAGAACAAAGTTACTCTGGAGAAATTATTCGCTTCATATTGAGTCTGCATCCCTTTGTCCTTTTAAGTTTGAAGACATTGTTCAACCCCCAAGCTCTTCCCTATTTGATTGAGAACCCCATTGTCTCTCTTATATGAGCTTGCCTTTGGTGGAGGTCCAGTTAGAAGGGACTTAGTTTCTCGGTTCCGAACGTGCCGACACATAAGTTTGTCATTTATACACTTCTGTTGATTACATTTTAATATAAATACTCTTTTCTTGTCCAATTAATGTCTTGCAAATATTTGAATTGTTATTCCATGGATGTATTTGTTATGAATATTGATGGATTATGTTATTGAATGTGCTAACTTTATATATTATCACCATATTCTTGCGTATCTTGGTTGTTGAGGACAAGTTGCAGGTGTATTGCTTTGGGTCAAGTGCTCAACAATGGACTTCATCGAGCGTCTGGACGAGGTAGGCTCTTTATCTTGTCTTATTAGCATATTTGTTTATATAACATGCCTGAGATTATAGTTGATTTCTGCAGTCATTTCCGTCTATTGTGGTTTACCCCATTCCATAGAGTGATTTTCCTTCGTAACAGATGAAAAATCATTTATCTAGAGGACAGGAAACACTGAAGATATCATTTGAAAAGTTTCAAAGTGGATATGAGAGAATGATGGAGATACTATAGAGGGAGAGCAAGCAACATGAGACCCTTGCCCATTTCTTGATGGAGCAAAGGCATGGTGGGGAGACATCATGCTATGGAGGGAATCAATGAGATGGTGGATCTTAGAGAGGAACAATCATGATGAGGAATCTGGGCACAAAGATCATACAGAGGGACCCAAATTATTTAGAGGCACACATACTCATTCCTACATGGCTAGCAGGACCACACCTATGCCATATATGCCTACTTTCTTAGGGGCACAACCAAGGGACACAAATGCCTTTGGGCATGGAGGCATTGATGATGAATGGGACGATATGGAGAGAGCATATAACTCTCTGAGTGCGGGTTTCCACAAACAATTTTCCTTGGGAGAATATTTCCACATCATACAAGTGAAAGTTTAAAGGACACTACAGAGGTGACAATGAGTTGGGGCGCAATGCATGAAGATTGGATATGTCCCACTTTGATGGATTCAATCAGATTTCAGCTAAGGTGTGGGTGAAAAATATGGATGCTTACCTTCAGTTGAACCCCATGGAAGAGGAAAGGGACATTGAGTTTGCAAAATTATACTTGAATGGTAAAGCACATGACTGGTGGTTTCATAGGATGACCACTCTAGGTCATGAACATATCACCTCAATCATGGATTTCACCCGGAGACTCATTTAAAAATTTGATAGAGAGGATCCAAAACTTTACTTCAAGGAGCTCACACATGTTAAACATATAAGATCAGTTGAAGCATTCATCGAGGAATTTCAAAGAGTGGAAGTTATGGTCCCATATATGTCAGAATCTAGGTTATCAATGATGTATACAGAGGGATTGACTGAGCCCTTGTGTGGATGGGTTAAGGATTTTAAGACTGAAACTTTATAGGATGAGATTGAGTGCACCAGATACTTAGTGGGAGCAGCTTCTAGAAATAAGGTCACACCTAGACCCCCAATTATTCAGAGGGAGAGAGAAACAAGAAAACTTGACAAGGGCAAGGGTAAGTTGGATGAGGCTACCAAGAGGGAGTGAAGAAGGAAGCGACTTTGCTTCACTTGCAAAGAACCATGGAAACCTAGTCACAGGTGCTTGGGCAAAGGAAAAATTCATTACATAGAAGTCGCTTCTAATAGCGAAGAAGAAGAAGGCGAGGATGAAATTGGAACCATCCATAACATAGAGGTGAATCGGGAGGAAGAAGGAAAGACCACACAAGAGAAATATGAAGAGAGACCCACACATCATGCAACAAGAATTAATAAGGCTACCATTGCATCCATCAATGGAGTACCAAAGTTTAATACCTTTAGGATGAAGGGAGTTGTGCAAGGTCAACGAGTGATAATCTTAGTTGATGGGGGGCATCTCATAACTTCATTGACATTGCCTTGGTAGAGAGGAGACACATTCCAAGTGTGGAGTTTGAGGGGGTTTTGGTGGAGGTAGTAGGAGGATGCACTATTGCTTGTGACATGCATATTGTAATATCCTCTTCTCATTGACACAAGAGCTCAAGGACATAGTAGTCTAGCTACCCCTCTAGACCATATTCCAAGACAAATAATGGGGAAGAAAGTATGGTTTTTTCACTAGGATATCTAAAGTTAGATTATTAAAGTGACATTGGTAAAAGGCTAAGGAAGATTCAAGTGACTTTAAAGAGAATTAAAATAGAACCTTAGCAAGTGGGAAAAAACAACTCAATGAAAAATTAGAAAAAGGAGGTATAAAAGAAAGAGGTGGGTGCACATCTCATCATCCAATTATCATTATTCTCTTGAACTCTTGAGCTAGACAACTTACGTTTTGAGGGTTTTGAGTGAACAAACCCTCTAGAAACCAACAAGGAGGTGAAAGATTAAGCTATTCCTAGTTCAATCTTGGCCAAGGAGGTGAAATATCCCTCCCTCGCCAGTCTAATCCAATCAGAGGTATTCAACATGCAATATTTGGATCACCATTAGGGTTTTCCAGCAGTAGGGATCACCATTGGAAGAGAAGAAGCTCGATTTGCTTGGAGGAGACTTGATCTGCATTTCTCCACTATTCGAGGTCTATTGCTAGTGTAATATCCCCATGGATGAGCCCCAATTGTAATTATGAATTGTAAACATGTTTTGTAGGCCGGTGAGCCGAGCAATTATAAGCTGGTAGGCTTATGTTTTATTAGGCTGTAGAGATTAGGTGTTAAATGCCATAAGCCTTATTTTTGTATATGTAATTTTGCATATTATTAATAAAAATTATACATCACTGCGTGTAGTCTGACCATGAAGAAAGAGTGATGGGGGACTCAGCTTCAACATGTAGGTAAAGGGATGAGACTGAAAAGCTAGGAAAGAGGGACTAATCTATAGGGATTAACTGAAGGGAATATTATAATATATTTCTGAAAAATGAAAATATTAAAGTGGGGAAAAGAATAAACCCAATTATCCTAAGTTCCCGGGAAAGGGGGAACAAATGCTAAATGGAGTGCATGCAACTCCAGGAAGACATGTGTCGACCTGGGTGCATGAAGTTAAATCTGGAGAGTCAACTCGTTGGGGGGTTCGCTTCCCATTCTTCCATCCTTCGCCTAACTCACTTGGTCTCCATCGTCGACCTATGCATCTTCACGCACCTATGAAATCAATAACTGGGGAAGCCGACCTGAGTTTTCCTGTGAAGCACAACATATTTGTACTTGCCAAAACTGTCTCATGCCTTACCAAATTGTGGTTGCTGCCATTCCCTGAGCTATATTGAACCTTTGATGTTGTCCTCACCTTTCTAGAATTGATTTGAAGTGGTTGAAGAAGCGGGTTGTCAGGCCCGTGGTTGAAGAAGCAGGCTGTTAGGCCTGTGAGGAACTCTCTCCAAGTGAGAGAGTTTTATGGGAAGTGATTTTATCCTAGAGAGAGTCCAACACCATCTACAAAGCTCTGATAATTCTTGACTCAGCCTGTTGCCGAGACCCTAAAAGGGGAAGTGGAGCAACCGATGGACTGTGGAACAATGAAGGTGCATATTCCCAGGGTGGAACATGCATGTGGGGAATGAGAGTCTATGAGTAATGGGCGTAAGAAGGATCCCAGAGAAAATCCTTCTAGTTGCACTGTGCAGTCTCCTATAACCTCAGCCTAGTCTAGGATTCCCTTGCCTTGGGTGGAGCTTAGTCCCATCTCGGGGGTGACCCACAGCTGAGCGTGATGAGAAACATGGTCTAAGGTTGGGAGGTTCGTGGAAGGTCTGCACACAGTTGGTGGAACTGAATTAAAAGATAAGTATTCATTCCCCATTGATTCACATGCTATGTAATTATATATGCCGTTACATCTATGGTTTTGTCTGAATTACTACATGTATGGTTTTACTGATATTTCTGCATAAGTCTGTGTATTAGCAGAATATGTTGTTTGTCTATGGTTTTATTTATAGGCAGATGATAATTGTTATTTCTACAAGATAGCATGACCGGCCTGGCTGGCCGGGGGTGTTTAAACAAATTGGTATCAAAGCTAAGAGATATGTCATGCAGTGACGTTGCCCGACCTATTGCTGGCTGGGGACGTTACAAATTGGTATCAGAGCTAAGAGAGACGTCCTAAAGTAACATTTCCGGGCCTGTTGGTGGCTGGGGGCGTTACAACTTGGTATCAGAGCTAAGAGAGATGTCCTGTAGTGACGTTGCTCGACCTGTTGGTGGCTGGGGATGTTACAAATTGGTATCAAAGCTAAGAGAGATGTCCTGTTGTGATGTTTCCCGGCCTGTTGGTGGTTGGGGATGTTACAAATTGGTATCAGAGACAAGGTTCAAGCACTAAGCCTGGATGGGTTGGATAAGTGATCCTTAGAACCAAGGTTTCAAAGAGAAATTATGCCAATAGGTTACCTTGGTCGTGTTAAGAATCTTAGGGGGATGAGCGGTACGTAAAACCACATCGTCAGATCAGGAAAAAGGAGCATGAGAATTAACCTCCAAGTCCTTTGGACTTCATGGCTTTGACGAAGTTATGGGTTGTAGAGCGGAAGAGGCCAAAGTCCCTGAAGAGGATCTACACCATAGATCTGGGGAGAAGAGATCGACAGTTGGATCAAGCCAAGTTAAAAGGGGCAAACGCAGTGGTGAAGGGTGAAATCTCCCAAAGCTTCGAAGTCCAGAGTTAATCCGGACCTTCCGTCAAGAGGGACGTGTGTCAACATATTGGTTGTTCAAAATTTTGACGTTCGGGAGAATGAGTGTGTGCTGAGGAGAGAACTCCCGAAGCCTGAAGTTCCGAAGCCCCAAAGAGCCAAAGTAGTGAGTCATGATGATGTCACCTAGAGGTGACGTTGACCTCTCCTATACCTGCCATGTGCCCCTACCTGGAATGTTGACAACTGTACTATGTGGGCCCTGAGGTTGAATACCATAGTTAAAGGTCGGCGGGGCCACACTGGCGTTGATCATGATACATCAAGATCGACAACCAAGAGGCATTGCAGGGACCAAAATTGCATGGGAGTTAATATTCCAGGGCGGTCCCGCAATCCAAACCACAGTTTTACTAGGGGGTTACATATCAACATCAGAAGAATTGCTGGACGAAAGGTGGGTTACTCCAAACCGCGGATGCATGTCCCTGTAACTTGAAAGGCGTTAAGTGATGTGATTATTCAGTATCTTAGTTTAAGTACGAAAACTGTGGGTCCCAGTGGACACATGGCGCCAGTTGTGAAATCCAGAGACTTGACACTTTGGAAGAATGGTTCATAAAGGAACGAAAGGAAGAACTTTCAAAAGTTTCATAACGCCGAGGTGACGAGACGTAATGACGTCACCAAAGGTGACATGAAAGTGTTTAAATATTAACGGTTTGGGGTGTTGGGGGTGTGCGGATGTGAAATCCTCCAAAGTCCCGAAGCTCTAAATCTCTGAAGTCCCGGAGCTTAGATGCCTGAGGTTCCATAGTGAGTGCCAGCCACTGGATGTTGAGTAGTCGTGGACTGTTGATCCACCCTACTTCGCGATTTCATCAATCCGAAACTTCGAGAGATTTGTTGTAATGTTCTTTGAAAACTTCCGAAGCCGGAGTCCCGAAGTCTTGAATAAGCGCCTATTGACCTAGTGCTTGTCCACAGTCCATGGTCGCATGGGTTGGGGGCTAAGAGAAAGGGGCTAGTGCCCGAAAATTATTGCAGAACAGAGTAGAACTCAGAAAGAAAAGATCTGTGGGGATTCTTGATTGATCGAGAACCGCATAATGAAATCTGAAAGTTTTCTTTGAATCTGATTGGTTTATGAATACTGTGGAATTTGTTAAGGACTAATGGCATGGCAAATTTTGGTTGATTGCACATTGTGTTTACAGATTTAACGATTGTCAGAACCAAACTGAATTGTTCCACGGTGCACCGAAATGGAGGAGGCACGAAATGCTTTCAAGAGAATGAAGCTAAAGGAATGGATGTCCATTTGGGAGTTGAAGGATCGAACTCCAATGGTCATGGAGAAGAGATAGATAAGGAGGGAAACATGATAAAAATCATTGAAATATTGCATAAAGATGTCCATACTCATCGAGAAGATAACATAAAGCTCATGAAATCCAGGGAACAATAGGAAGAATTCAACATAAAGTTGATACAAAGCCTGGAAAGGATAGAAAAGAATTTGGATAAGGAGAGTGACTCCAGTAAATTAGGAAGTCATGGGTCTCTTGATGAAAAGAGGAAATCAAGGAGTGTTGGCAGACACCATCATCACTCCCAAGGGCACTCTAAGAGGAGGGCACACAGTAGTTCAAGCCCATCTCCTACTAGAAAGCATAGGAGATCTAGAATGGATGAACTGAATGGAGAAATGAACAAGATTAAACCTCCTACGTTTGATGGAGAGCACCAGAAGGAGGAAGATGCTGAGACATGGCTTCTTGGCATGAGGAAATATTTCCAACTGCAGAATTATTCCTCTCATGCAGAAGGAAGAATTGCAATATATCAACTAAAAGGAAAGGAATCCATGTGGTGGGATCAACTTGTGTAGGTGCAGTACATTAAAGAGAAAAATGTTACTTGGAAAGAATTCAAGAAACACTTCGAAAAAAAATACTTAACTAAGAGATACTATGATAGAAAGATGAAAGAGTTCTTTGAACTCAAGCTGGGTAGCATGACCATTGATGAATATGAGCAAATGTTTTTGGAATTGTTGAAGTATGTCCCTTTCATAAAAGATGAGACTGTCAAAATTCAAAGGTATCTGCATGGACTACCACCTTCCATCAGTGAAAAGATCCAATATGATGATTCTAAAACTATGGAAGAAACTATAAGGAGAGCAAAATTATTATATGAGCAACAAAGAGAAAATCCCACTTTCTGGAAGGCTTGGGGTGACAATAAGAAGTTCAAGAAAGAGTAGAGGCAGAAGGGAAACAAACCTCCCTTTTTCAGAAACAGTCCTCAAGGACATCCATCTTTTAGAGAGCAGAGAATGGATGAGGTAGGGGGACAAAGGCCAAGGCAGACACCCATTCAATGTTGGGGTTGTCAGGGAGATCACAAGTATAGAGATTGTCCACACAAAAATAGAAAAATGAGAGTTTTCCACAATGTTCAGCAAGAAGAAATAGTGGAGGACATGGGCATTAGAATACCAAGGATCTATGCATCCCTAGAAAACAAGCAAGCTGAGTTTCAATCACACATGATTGAAGTTGAAGGTATGATCAATAACCATGCCTTTACTATTTTAATTGATTCACAGGCTATTCATAGTTATATAGATCCTAAGATGGTGGAAAGTTTTCACTTTCCAAGAAGCAAGCATGAAAAATCTTGGTTGGTGAGTTGGCTACAAGAGCCAAAAGAAACATTACTGAAATGGTTAAGACATGTCTTATGGACATGAATGGACTGAGCACAAGGGAATATTTGAACATCTTACCTTTAGGTTCCTATGACTGTCTAATTGGGATTGATTTGTTGGACCATCAGCATGCCATATTAGACTGTTGTAACAAGGCATTCACTTGCCTCGATGAGGAAGGAAACCCAAGGAAAGTGTAGGGAATCCCAAGGGCAATGACTATTAGATAAATCTCAACAATGCAGCTGAAAAAGTGCTACAGGAAGGATTGTCAAATATTTGCAGCCCATATGGAGGAAGCACCTAAGGATAAGGTGTCAAATATTGAATACCATGTAGTCCTGGAAGATTTTGCAGATGTATTTAAGGAGGTACCAGGACTACCCCCAAAGAGAGATATTGATTTCTCCATAAACTTGATGCCTAGAGCGGCTCCAGTGTCAAAAACTCCTTACATAATGAGTACACCCAAACTGAAGAATTTGCAAATGCAGCTTGAAGAACTTCTGAAGAAGAGGTATATACACCCAAGTGTGTCACCTTGGGGTGCCTCGGTCTTGTTCATGAAAAAGAAATATGGGACATTGAGATTGTGCATCGATTTCATACAGTTGAATAAGGTTACTATAAAGAAAAAGTATCCTTTGCCAAGGACCGATGATCTCTTTGATCAGTTAAAGGATGCCAAGATATTTTCAAAAATAGATCTCAGGTCAGGGTACCACCAGGTAAGGATAAAGGATGAAGACATCAATAAGACCGCCTACAGAACAAGGTATGGTCATTATGAATTCACAGTGGTGCCATTTGGGTTATCAAATGCACCCATTGTTTTCATGTGCCTAATGAATGGTGTCTTCGGAGAATATCTATACAAGTTTGTCATAGTCTTTTTGGATGACATCCTGATGTATTCCAAGTCGGAGGAAGAGCATGAACATCATCCGAGGATGGTGTTGCAAGTGCTAGGAGAGCATCAACTGTATACCAAATTGAGCAAGTGCTCATTCTATCAAAAGCAGATCCATTATTTGGGACATATCATTTCAAAGGATGGGATAGTCGTGGATCCTGAGAATATATAAGCCATCAAAGAATGGTCAGCACTGAAGAATGTGACATAAGTCATATCCTTTATGGGTCTAGCTGGCTATTACAGAAGGTTCATTGCAGGGTTCTGTTGATGGGTCCTTAATCCCTTTAACTCAACAGCAGGATCCAAACCCGCCACCGAGGCCCAATCAAACTCTACAACGTTTAATGGTGGAATGGTTCTCCAGATCTTGCGATCCGACCAATTAATCGATGGGCTTACGTTTTCTTGTGAAGGATTTCTTCTCCGGTTCATATGTTCTTTTTTTTGTGTTTTCTCTTAGATAAGACTGATATAAAATAAAGCCGGTATAAACCAACTAGGTGACAAAGTGGGAACAAACTAAACAACTGGAGAAGAGGCTGAGCTTGGGATAACCCTTTACTCCAGCATGCAGGCAATGATCGTCTACCACAGACCTAGTACTAATACGTTAACCGTGTGAGTATTCCGATTACTGACTGAGATACAAATTATCAGAAGAAAAAATGCATGCAATAAACAATGGGAAGTAAAATAATTCACTTAACTCTAATCATCCATCACATAATAACACAATGATTCATTTTCATCATTAAAGAAAGAACTGTAAAACATTGCATCAAATAACTTATCAATAGATTTAATAGCTCTTACTCGTTATTGCATCCATTCATGAGACAAAATACAAAATAATTCTTCTCCACATCCAATCATACATGCATTTGATGAAAACATAAACTTGTCTCTGGTCCATAAGGACTTCTCAATTAAAGGCAGCTCCGAAATAGTTCTTAAACTAAACAAAAAATGAGAGTTTATTACAACAACCATTGACCCTTCACTAATCGGTTGATGCTCCTATTTATAACATAAAATTAACTAAAAATAACGACTAACATGCAGATAAGTAAAACAAAATTCACCACATGGTGTTTTCTTCTATCGATTTGTCTAAGAGTCCTCTAAAGATATCACTTAAGAGGGTGACTCTTCTCGTAATCCGACCACTTGATGAATAGATCCTCGCTGGTGCTGGCATATGGGAATCTATGTTGTTCCATTGTGGCTAAGTAAATTTCTCTTATCTCTATCACATGTGCCCGATACCTGACTATACTGGCACTTAAATGTTGCAACATAGCCCGAGCTTTGATCGGGTGTTCCATAAACTATCGCTCCTGACCTTGCGCCGTGTCTGTCACCTTTGCTATTTCTTCGGCCCATAATGAGTCTTGCTTAGTGTGCGATTTGACTATGTCACCCAAGTCGACAAAGTCATCGGGCATGCCAAACTCGGAGAGTCCGATATCCTTCATTGCCTTGTGATTTTGACCCAGCTCTTCTCGCACTTGGCCCATTTTTCCTGAATCTCTCGATGAGGCTCCCGTACCATGTTTTCCCAATACTCGAAGGCATCTTTCCTGCAATCAAAAAATAAAATCCTTTAGAGACTGCGTATAGAGAAACACTGGGTAAAATATATGCATGAAGTGTAAGCATGAAAAATCGAGACAGGTACATACCTGTAAAGCTTGCTAAACCTGGTTATTTGATACTCACGGGATCTCTGCAGCTTTCAAATTGCTTGCTTCACTTCTTTTAGCGTCATCATTTTTTTCTCGTTAGGGTGGGTCTTAGTTGAGTTACGTCCCTATGCCACATCATGAAAGATTGAGTATGAAATAACATGAGGGTCGAAGTCAAGCCAGTGGCCGGTTGGCCCTTGGAGTCGGGAAAGGATGTCAAATTCAAACATGTGTTAAGAGTACAAGTCTGTTCCAAAAGAGTCGGGTCTTGTCATAAGGGAAGTCGTTAGGTGCCTTAGGTTGAGGCAAGTTGTTTAAACAGAAGTCACGTCGGCAAGTGTAGAAACCATAATCAGCTCATCATGAAGGCTGGAAGGATGTAAAATCACGATGCTTGTATCACATACGCCCTGCAACTCTTATCGGTTGTACCTCGCACGCCCCAGAACGTACTCGTCGCGCGGATGTGCCACAAAAAATCTTCGGTTCACTTCAAAACATTTAGTCTCCATGAATTCAATGTTCCCTGCCACATTTTCATCTACGACCCACTCTGTTATAAATTTTGGATGTTCTGCATGCATTCTACTCACCAACTGAGCTTATGCACTATTGGTAGTTCATCTCGTGAGCCCAGATTGATCAAGTTTTCCGCCTTAGACCCTCTCCAAGTATTTCATGCATAAGACAGATACGTGTTGCACCATGGGAACCCCTCAAAACATAAGAAAGGGCATGCGAAGCAGCAGAAGCACCAGGCTTGATCCCCAAAGCGATTGGGATTCATTTCTACTCGCAATGGGCATCCCCGAGGTTTCAAAGGAAGATTCCCATCTACGTGCGAAAACAATGATATCACACTGTGCGAAGGCCGAAGTTGAAGAAGTTACACTGGAAGGAAGGATGTTGGAAGACATGCCTCCCCAACAACTAATACCACAGAGAAGGGGCAGGCCAAGGAAGAACAAGGAACTCGGGGAAACCCAAGTCCCAAGTGAGCTGCGTGTAATATCGGTTGCCGAGGAATTACTTATGTGCGCTATTTGGATAGAGTCTGTCGAAGGCACAAGTCGGGAAAGTGGGAGTAGAACGAGGAGGGCATATGCCATAGGTACTAACATTTGAGAGCCAACTCAACAACTGAAATAGGCACAACTTGCCATTGCCGAACTCTACCAGGAAAACAAAGAATTAAGACGATAGTTGGAAGCAAAAACGCTTGAGGTGTCAGCATCCAAGGCCGCGAAGGGAACATGATGTGGCTCAAGAGACAACTCTGGGAAGCACATGATACAATCATGCAACTACGCGAAGCACAAAGGATGTTAGAAAAATGCGACACATCACCACCCCTATGACGAGACCTGTTGATGACCAAACCAAGAAACAATTGGTTATGACGCGACCGTACACAATTGTTTTCTATTTTGGGAAAGAGGTCATACGAAAGGCGACTGATGAGAGGAAGGCCCATTTCCTAGATTCTAGGGATAGTAGCTAGAGAGCAGGGAATCCTAAGTGGCGCCTTCACCTATATATTTCATGTTTTCAATGTAAACCAGGTTGGTTGGCCAAATAGTGTAGAGAGTGTTTATTGTATATAATTTGAGCTTGATCAAAATCTAATGCACAAGTCCCGAAACTTTGATGAAAGGATTCTAGTTGTAGCAGTTGGATGTATTGTTTCCTTTCTTTGCATATGTATTTCCCGTGTTCTTTGTATATATCTTTTCCTGTCTGAAACATAACATATTTTTGAGCCCGAGATTCGCTGCGCAACGTCACTTGTTCGCACCATTCAGACAACTGTATTTCCTCCAAGTTAACTCCGAATTTACCTTCAATGGTGTTCCGAGTTGCTTTGTGTGTTTTTCTCCCTGCCATACAATGATCTTTCACTAAAGACTGTTACTCGCCTAGCCAACAAGGTATCGGAGGTCGGCGACCGGGGACAAACCTATCACTAGTTTTCTTGTGGATTAGCTTCCTCAAAAATCCCGATGTCGAAACATTTCAGAAGTTGGCGATCGAAGAATTTTTTTTAGTGTGGTTCGAATGTTCGTCGCGATTTGGTCTTCTCCGATTTCGCTAAGCGCGTTGGCTATCGATGATATCATTTATTTCTCCATTAACGTTTACTCTCTTCTCCTTTTACCAATGCCGAAAGGGATTGGTTATCGGTGATATCCTTGTGTGATGCTTGTCGTGAAAGAAAACTTTCTTTTGCCGATTCCGGTGAAGATCAACGCTCGACGATTGTGGTTTTTTTTGAGTGATTTTATTTCACCTTTTAATTCCTTCCGATGCCGAATTTGGGCGCATCAACTGAAATTTTTTAGCTGTTGATTATTTATTTAAAAGTCAAGCCTTTTAAGTCATGGGTTTTGATAGATTCAAGCAAACTTTGAAAGACTTAATGAGACTCAAGATGACAGGCAAAGGCAACATTTTTCATAATGAAGTCGAATTAGACAGTGCAAAAGATCAAGTGGTACCCAAAAAAGAAAAATTTGACATAGGATTTTTAGGGTGTGTTGAGTGCTCAACAGGTTTTCAAGGATAGCTCACCCCATCACTTCCTTGCAAAGGAAGGCGAAGAGATTTCAATGGACAAAATAATGCGAGATAAGCTTCCAACAATTGAAGCAGTTGTTAACCAATGCTCCAATCCTGAGGATTGCAGATCCAAATGAAGATTTTGTAGTGTGTACAGATGCATGCAAAGAAGGTCTGGGGGGAATCCTAAGCCAGAATGGGTTTGTAATATGTTATGAGTCGAGAAAATTGAAAGAGAATGAAAGGCTCTATGCAGCTCACAATTTGGAGTTGGCAGCCATAGTGCACACTCTGAAGAAATGGAGGAATTACCTCATGGGAAAGAGGTTTGAACTGAGGACAGACCATAATGGTATAAAGTATTTGTTTGATCAACCAACCTTGAATGCTACGTAGAGTAGATGGTTGGAATTCCTTTGTGAGTATGACTTTGATATCGAGCATATCAAAGGAAAGGAGAACAAAGTGGCTGATTGTTAAGTACCTATACCAGATCTGAAAATATACTTCAATAATACCAAGAATAAATCATAAACCATTCACCATAACAATGAACACAAGAAACATCCAAAACCCTTGAGGTAGGGTAACACCATATATTAATCCTTATGGAAGGATAAAACTCCTCAAGCAATCCTTGCTTGTACAATCATAATATTCTTCACTCTCTTTCATTACATTGCCTAGACTTCTTTATATAGCTCTCCCTATCTCCTAGGAACCTTCTAGAGAGTCTTCTCACATTTATTACATCCAACTACCATAGTGGGCCTTTATTAA
>SNQJ01S0035749.1:48143-59800 GCA_010110895.2 Picea sitchensis
AATTTCGGAAGCTGCAAATGCAGATTTGCAGTACATGGAATTGATGGCAAAGCTACAACAAGGTAATATGCTATAGAAAGTGGAAGATTATAAATTGGAAGCTGATGGAACACTCTTGTACAAAAACATAATTTATGTACCTCATTTCCAGGAATTGAGAATTATGATCTTGAAAGAAATGCATAATGTGCCTTATGTTGGGACCCTAGATATCAGAAAACAGTGGCAATAGTAAAGAGCCATTACTTTTGGCCAGGTATGAAGAAGGAAATTGCAGAATACATCGCCATATGTATGGAGTGTCAGAAGGTCAAAGCTGAACATAGGCACCCAACAAGGTTACTACAACCATTACCCATTCTTGAGTGGAAGTGGGAAGTGGTGATAATGGATTTCATCACAGGATTACCCAGAACAAATAAGCAACATGATTCCATCATGGTGGTGGTGGATAATCTTACGAAAACTGCCCATTTTATTCCATTGAAGACTACTCACAAGACAACTAATGTTGCCGATATCTATATGAGGGAAGTAGCACGATTGCATGATATTACCAAGAAAATTGTGTCTGACAGAGACCTGGAATTTACCTCAAAGTTATGGAAGGGGTTATTCAAAGGGTTCATAATGAATATGAACTTCAACACAACCTATCATCCTGAGTCTGATGGGAAAAAAGAAAGGGTGAACCAAGTGATAGAGGACATGCTAAGGATGTATGTGATGGACAAACCATCTAAATGGGAAGACTACCTACACTTGGTAGAATTCGCCTACAACAATGGGTATCAACCATCATTGAATATGAGCCCATTTGAAGCACTTTATGGCAGAAAGTGCAACACCCTAGTAAGCTGGGATAACCCAACTGATAGGGCAATGGTTGGGCCAGAGTTTCTCAAGGAAATGGAAGAGAAAATGCTGAAGATTAAGCATAATTTGAAGGTTGCCCAAGACATGCAGAAAAAATATGCTAATAAGAACATAACCCACAGGGAGTTTAAAGTGGGTGATCATGTTTTCTTGAAATTGAAAGCCAACAATAGTTCCCTGAAGCTGGGAAACTGTTCCAAGTTGGCAGCCATATGTTGTGGGCCATTTGAAATTCTAGAAAGGATTGGACCAGTT
This sequence comes from Picea sitchensis, assembly GCA_010110895.2. NCBI lineage: Eukaryota > Viridiplantae > Streptophyta > Pinopsida > Pinales > Pinaceae > Picea > Picea sitchensis. Next base: position 49,275 of record SNQJ01S0035749.1, read on the forward strand.
GCATATATTCTTGCATTGCTTGCATCCATGAGTGTACATAATGTGTTTCATGTTTCATTTCTTAATAAATATATACCGGATCCTAATCATGTGATTGATTGGAAGGTGATTCAGGTGGAGCAAGAAGGCGTCTTGCAAGTTCATCCGGTGCGCATATTGGACCGAAAGAGAAAACAACTCTGAAATCAAGGCATAGGGATTATAAAGGTCCAGTGGACCTAGTAAGGTACTGAGGACGCAACATGGGAGCATGAGGATGCTATGCAGGTAGAATACTCACACCTTTTTGAAGATTTTGAACATCTTGCTGGTGTTGTGTACATAAGTTGCACTGAGGATAGTGCAAAAATAAGGGGAGGGGATTGTAATATCCCCAAGGATGAACCCCAGTTGTAATTATGAATTGTAAAGATGTTTTGTAGGCTGGTGAGCCGAACAATTATAAGTTGGTAGGCTTATGTGTTATTAGGCTGGAGAGCCTAAGTGTTAAAGGCCATAAGCCTGATTTTTGTATATGTAATTATGCAAATTATTAATAAAAATTATACATCGTTGCGTGTAGACCAACCACAAAGAAAGAGTGACAGTGGGACTCAACTTCACGAGGTAGGGAAAGAGATGAGATTGAGAGGCTAGGAAAGAGGGGCTAAGCTAGAGGGCTTAACCTAAGGGAATATTATAATATATTCTTGAAAAATGAAAATCTTAAAGTGGGGAAAAAATAAACCCAGTTATCCTAAGTTCCTGGGAAAGGGGAAACAAATGCTAAATGGAGTGCATGCATCTCTAGGAAGACATGTGTCGACTTGGGCGCATGCAATTAAAGATGGAGAGTCAGCTCGTTGGGGGGTTCGCTTCCCATTCTTCCATCCTTCGCCTAACTCACTTTGTCTCCATCGTTGACCTATGCATCTTCATGAACCTCTGAAACCAGTAACTGGGGATGTCAACCTGAGTTTTTTTGTGAAGCACAACATATATGTACTTGCCAAAATCGTGTTGTGCCTTACTGAATTATGGTTGCTGCCATTCCCTGAGCTATATTGAACCTTTGTTGTTGTCCTCACCTTGCTAGAACTGAGTTGAAGTGGTTGAAGAAGCAGGTTGTTAAGCCCGTGGTTGAAGAAGAAGGCTGTCAGGCCTGTGAGAAACTCTCTCCAGGTGAGAGAGTTTGTTGGGAAGTGATTTTCTGCTAGAGAGAGTCCAACACCAGCTACAAAGCTTTGAGAAGACATGTTGTCGATACCCTGAAAGGGGAAGTGGAGCATCTGATGGACTGTGGAACTGTGAAGGTGCATATTCCCAGGGTGCAACAGACATGTGGGGAATGAGAGTCCGTGAGTAGTGGGCGTAAGAAGGCTCCTGGAGAGAATCCTTCTAGTTTCACTGTGCAGTCTTCTATAACCTCATCCTAGTCTAGGATTCCCTTGCCCTGGGTGGAGCTTAGTTCGAATTCAGAGGTGACCCACTACTGAGCGTGATGAGCAGCGTGGTTTAAGGCTGTGACGTTCATGGAAGGTCTGCACGAAGTTGGTGGAACTTAATTAAAAGATAAGTATTCATTCCTTGTTCATTCACATGCTATGTAATTATCTATGTTGTTACATCTATGGTTTTGTCTGAATTACTGCATGTATGCTTTTATTGTTATTTTTGCATCAGTCTGTGTATTAGCAGAATATGTTGTTTGTCTATGGTTTTATTTATAGGTAGATGATAATTGTTATTTCTACGAGATAACATGGCCGACCTGGGTGGCCGGGAGTGTTAAAACAAATTGGTATTAGAGCTAAGAGATACGTTCTGTAGTGACGAAGCCCGACTTGTTGGTGGCTGGGGATGTTACAAATTGGTATCAGATCTAAGAGAGATGTCCTGTAGTGACGTTGCATGACCTATTGGTGATTGGGGACGTTAAAAATTGGTATCAAAGATAAGAGAGATGTCCTATAGTGACGTTGCTTGACCTTTTGATGGCTGGGGACGTTACAAATTGGTATCAGAGCTAAGAGAGACGTCCCGTAGTGACGTTGCCAGACCTGTTAGTGGCTGGGGACGTTACAACTAGGGTCATAGTGCCTTTTTGCAACTTTAACACCAAGGATTTTCCTCTTGGATTATTTTATTTGTCTTGGGATGAATTTATGAAGGAGGTTGCAACTCCCATTGGGGATGAATTTATGAAGGAAGCCTTGGGGGTTTTCACTTAAACTTGGATCCTCCCTACTCTATAGTCCCCGATCTACATTTTGAGGGTGTTTTGGTATTGTTTGGAGGCCATTTACTAGGAGGCTTAAATATTGAGCATTTCCAGCCAGTCATGGCCATACTAGTTCCAAATCCAGCCATCTAGGGTCGTACTAGTAAAGATATGAAGGATTCTATTCATAAAGGGAAATAAGTTAATATTGTAACTAGCTATATTCAGTGGGTGAAGACCTAGGGTCTATATATCTTCTCTATTGTACCAGATCTACAGATCCATGTATGAGGATCTCTTCTAATATTAAATAAAGGTTAGATCTGAAGCTTATTGTCTTGTTTATGTCTTTCTTTCCTTGCAGAGTGTTCCAATCTTGTTGTCATTTATTCAATGCAATAAATCCCAAGCAAAACTCTTCAACGCATCTTTTTGTAATCACAACCTGCAAAAATCAAACAACTATAAACAACAATAAACCTTACTTCCTGGCCGAAATTGATAAGGAACATTACATATATTCCACATATGAGCTTGACCTTGGGCGGGTACACATTGACACATGACTTATATGTAGTTGATATACCTAAAACAAACATCATTTTGGGAGTGAAATGGTTAAGCACTTTGGGGCCAATCACCACAAATTACAAAACTATGGAGATTCTTTTAACTCAGAAGATGGAAAAATGGTCACGCTTAAAGGGATGATAGGGATGCGCCAAGGTTGGTGGAAACCAAACGTATGCATGCAATATTTAGGCAGGAGAAGGTCGCCTACACAATAGAGTATCTCATTATGGACATGAGCCATGAGGGACACAAGCAATACTCTCCAAACACACAAAAGATACTTCACAAGCATGAGAAGGTCTTTGGACAAATTCCACTAGATAAGGGATTTGAGCATATCATAGAGTTGGAGGAGGGGGAAAAGTTGGCCATCACAACACCATATAGACATCCCAAGAAGCATAAGGATGAGATTGAGAGTGCCATTAATTATTTGTTAGACATGGGGCATATTAGGCCAAGTTCAAGTCCCTTTCCATCATTAGTAGTATTGGTAAAAAAGAAGGATGGTTCCATGCGCATGTGAATTGATTATCAGGCATTAAAAAAAAATACCATCAAGAACAGGTATCCCATCCTAAGAATTGATGGATTCTTTGATGAACTTCATGGAACAATGTACTTCACAAAGATTTATTTACGCTCAAGGTATCATCAGATTAAGATGAGGGATTAGGATGTACATAAAACAACTTTTATATGTCACTATGGACAATATGAGTTCCTGGTTATGCCCTTTGGGCTAACCAATGCTCCGGCCACCTTTCAATCATGCAAGCACCATGTTTTCAAGAAACAATTAAGGAAATACATGTTGGTTTTCTTTGATGACCTGTTAATTTATAGCAAAACTTGGGAGGGGCATCTCAAGCATTTGGAAGAGATTTTGGGAATCATGGAAGAACAATCACTATATGATAAGGAATCCAAGTGTGAATTTGGGTTAATAGAGGTATTGTACTTGGGCCATATCATTGGGGCAAAATGGGTACATGTGCTCCATGAAAAGATATAGGCCATATTGGATTGGCCCACACCTAAGACCCTTATAGAACTCAGGGGGTTTCTTGGGATTTGTTGCTATTATAAGAGATTTATTTAAGGCTTCTCACAACTATGCGCATCTCTAATTGATTTGATAAAAAAGGGAGCATTTAAGTGGTCCATGTAAGCACAACAAAAATTTGAAAATATGAAGAAGGTAATGAGCACTTGCCTTGTGTTGGCACTACCGGATTTCAAGTAACCATTTTTTCTTGAGTGTGACACATCAGGTGAGGGCGTGGGAGCTGTACTTATGCAAAATAGACATCCCATTGCCTATGAGATCAGGAAAATCAGAGGGCCATAATTGTTATATACCATTTATGACAAGGAGATGCTAGCAATCATGCATGCACTAGCTAAGTTCGGGCAATATTTGGTAGGGGCTAAATTTGTAGTTAGGACTGATCATAATAGCCTAAAATATTTCCTAGAGAAGAAATATTTCAATGAACGTCTCCAAAAATGGGTGAGCAAAATTCAGGCATATGAATTTGACATTGAGTTCATGAAAGGGAAAAATAATTTGGTGGCAGATGCACTATCCAGAAGACCATCAGTCTATTCCTTATCCAACATTTATGTTGATTGAAAGTCATAATTATTAGTGGAGTACTCAAAGAATAAGTTTGCATGTGAGTTAATGGATGTATAGGTTCAAGATGCAAGGTTTTAGGTACAGGATGATCTTATATATTACAAAGACATAATTTTTCTCATCCCAGGATCAAAGTTCAAAGGTAAGATCCTTAGGGCGTATCACGATTCACCACTGACAGGACATCAAGGCTTCCTCAAGATTGATAGGAAAACCAGAGAGAGATTTGATTGGAAGGGCCTCAAAGAGGATGTCATTCACCATGTCAGGGAATGCGCCACATGTTAGCAGAACAAATATGAACACACCCACCCAACAAGTCTATTGCAGCCACTTCCCATTCCAGAACACAAATGGGAAAGTATATCTATGGATTTCATCACATAATTTCCCAAGGTACAAGGTAAGGATGGAATTTTTGTGGTAGTGGATCGTTTGACAAAATTTGCTCATTTTTTTGCCATATCCATGGAGGATAGTTCAATCTAGATAGCAAATTTATTTTCTAGAGAGATCTTCAAGTTGCATGGGTTACCTAGGACTATTGTTAGTGACAGGGACACTAGATTCATGAGCTCATTTTGGCAGGAGTTATTTATACTTGTTGGTACATAGTTGACCCCTAGCACTAGTTGTCATCCATAGACAGACGACCAAACAAATATAGTCAATAAATGGGTGGAAGGATATCTCAGGAACTATGTGACGGGACAACAAAGGGAATGGGCTAAGTGGTTACACTTGGGTGAGTATTGTTATAACACCACTCACCACATGTCCACTGACATGAATCATTTTAGAGCATTATATGGCTATGATTCACCCACTTTCATGGAGATTTGTTTGGGGGACAATAGAGCTACTATGGCTAAGGAATGGATACAGGAAATCCAATACATTCTTAGAGAGCTCAAGGATCATTTGCAAAGGGCCCAAAACCAACATAAGTTTTATGTAGATAAACATCGAGTATAGCATAGTTTTGAGGTAGGGGACTTGCTCTACCTAAGTCTCCAACCTTACTGGCAGACAACCATCAATAGAAGTGGAGAAAAAAAACTCAAGCCTCATTTTTATGGGCCATACGGGGTGATAAAAAAGGTGGGAGTGGTTTCTTATGAGTTAGAGTTACCACCTGGGAACAAGATTCATAATGTATTTCATGTGTCATGCCTTAAGAGAGCTTTGGGGAAGCACATAACTATTAATGAGGAGTTGCCACCGGTTGATGAGGAAGGTCAACTAAGTTTGATACTAGAGGAGATATTGGAGATGAGGGATAAGAAGCTAAGAAACATGAGTATCAAGGAGTATTTGATCAAATGGAAAAGTTTGCCAATATAAGACTCCACTTGGGAGAGTGAACAAGTTTTGTAGCATCCAGGTTCGAAATTGCTTGTGGGCAAGCAATTTCAAGCAGGGGAGACTATAATGTCCCCTTCCATGTGATACTAACCATGAGGGAGTTAGTAGCCTAGTTGTCCCCCTAGGTTATAGTCTCATTGCAAAAAGGGGTCTAAGAGAGTAAAAACGGGTCACCAAGTAATTAAAGTTAAATTAAAAAGGTTACAAGGATTGATGTGAAAATAGGTAAAGTGGCTTTATGAAGTAATTGGAGAAAATAACATTAGGAAGCCTAAGAAATAATTTAAGTGAATATTATAAGATGGTATAAAGGAGAATGAGGGTGCCTCACTCTTGCATTCTTGATCATTTTGTCTTTTGCACTTGTGAGCTTGGGCGTTTGAGGGTTTTGTCTTACTGAACCCTAAAGATAAGAAAGGCAGTGAAATATTATCTTGTTCCTGATATAATCTTGTCTAAGGTGGTGAAATATCCCACCCTCGCCATTCTATCATTTGTCATTCGAGTTTATTCAGCCTCAACAACCATTATTTCGAGTAGGGAAAAACTATCCAGGTTCATTCTGTATAATAGGGGCACACAGTTGGAAGAAGATCAATTCAATTTGCTTGGAGGGCTTGGGATGTAGGAGAGATCAAGGAACATGAAGGTTCCTCACCTCTAGAGTTCCCTTTTCATCATTATTTGGGGGTTTCTACTCTCCATAATTATTTATTCTCTTAGTTGGGTGAATTTGCACCAGAGGGGCGCACTATCAGGGAGAGATCAATCATTTGGGGGTAGATCCAACACTGACTGAATAAGAAATTCTTCCAGAAAGGGTTTATATCATCAGATCTCAACTGGGTCTTAGTTATTTTGAGGGCTTGAGGCCATATCTGAAGCGGGTGAAAATACTTGGGTCATTCCAGCCAGCCAGAGCGCAACCCAGCCAAGATTTTACAACAATTACAATAGAGGCAACACTGGAGGCTTACATATATACTATATGCTTTATGTGGAGACTTTAGAAAGCCATTATCTGAATCTATATTGTACTTGACTTCTACTATTACCCATAGCTTCTATTTTTCTCTATTTATTCAATATCTTCTCTTCTATTGTGAAGGAGGTTAGCTACTATTGAATAAAATTCAGATCCGAGTTTTTGTGTCATTCTTCTTTGTTACTTGTTGCTTCATTACTGTTTTACTTGATTATATCCTTACTTGATCATAAAACACTATCTCAAAACCCTCTACTAGTCATTACAACCTACAACAATGAGTTTCTTGATAAAATATCACAACATGAAACTCCATAACTAAGTCATTGCAACAAGATTCCACTTGGGGATCTTACATCATGTCATCTACATAAAGCAAGATCCTAATTATAATCCATGATATATTCACAGTGCCCACCTTTCATGTTTATCTAGTCTTGTAGTTTGTCTATGTAGAGGCTGAAAAGTGTGGGGGAGAAAGATCAAACTTGATTTACACCAATGTCACTGTTAAATTTTCAGGCAATCCCTTGTTGGTATAGATTTTGGCCTTTACATGTTCATAAAGTTGGTGTATTGATTCCCTCCAACAATTTGGTACCCCCATTTCCACCAACCTCTCCCACATTTTCTCTCTTGGGACAATGTAAACGAATTTCATGAAATTGACAAAGCAAGACCATAAATCTTTGCCTTTGTTGTCCCAAGTTGTCTTTATTATGTGTTTGAGTGTGATGCAATGGTTTATGCTAGAGTGCTTCAAATGAAAACTTGCATGACCTCTATCTCTTTTTCCCTTATCTTCATTCCACTCACTAAATTTTCTTTCCATAAACCCACCTATCCGTTTGGAAAACACTGGGCTAGTCACGATAGTCATGTAATTCCTTGGGTTGTTCTTGTCTCCCCCTTTAAATATGGGGAAAATCAATCTTGTTGCCTAGATGTTTAGAAATCCTTCATTAACCATTTTGTTGAGGAGAGATACAACCCACTTTATGAATTTCGCTACAACCCATTGATGTCCCTTGCTTTCCTAGTTGCCATCTTTTTTATGCCTCTTCATACATCCTCCTCGGTGAAAACATCCTTGATTGTGCTAATTTTAGGTGGTTGTTGTCTCACTATCAAGATTTTATAAAGGTTTCTCGCATGAGACATCCAATGCTCCGGTGCAATGTCATTTTCCTAAACTTGTTTCCAAAATGTTTTTGGATTTTCCTTAAACATCTTCATCATTTCATGTTGTCCCATTCTTAGAAAAATACAATTTTTTTTGTTTTACAATCATCTTGCATTGGTTGAGGTTCCCCTTGCTCTTGTCTCTCCTAGATTTAGCTCTTGCCTTTTTTCACTCTTCATTGAACCATAGAGTCAATGGGAAGTTGTTAGATTCTCCCCTACCTCTTCCTACTTGAATTGGTTTGCACTTTCCTAATGTTGTTTGGATTGCATCCATCATCCCACTTTCTGATACCATTAGGTAATCAACCATTCTATTTTTGTTGTGTGTGTAACATATGGCCTCACTCGATCCTTTCCAATTATTGAGTTTGTTACATATAACAATGTTGTGAGCATTCCATAGATGTAATATCTCCTCTATGAAGTGTGTAACTTCTTTATTTCCATCTACTAAGTTCCTCCTCCATCGTCCCTCATCTTTCGCTAACCATATTGATTGTGCAAACTCTACAAATTTTTCCATCAACAAGTCCATGTTCTCCCATTAAATTCTCCAACCAACACTACCACTTGCCCCCTCTCTTTATGTTCTGTTATGTATTGCATTAGGTGGTGGTATGGTTCTACATTGTCTAGTCCCTACTTCTTGCAGAAATATGATGATTTGGGGGTGAAATATCATGTTTCCAAGAAGCAAGGAGTGTTTCTCTCTTGTAGTTCAAGCCAAATATATTGTTTTTTTTTGTCTACTTTCTTCATGATTATGTTGTCTTGAAACTCTTCTTTTATAAAGCAAGCAATCCCCCCCATTATGCAAATTTTGTGTTTATGCGTCTCAACTAGGAAAATAATGTCCTGTCTTTCTATATAGGGCCTAGACCATGACCTTTCCTCCACAAATATCCCCTACAATTCCATACGAATATTTTTAGTATGTCTTATATCACGTGGTCCATGTTTCCATATTTTTGGTTCATGACTTTGAACTCTTTGATCTAGGCCTTTCCATTCCAATGGACAACCCATTTTTCCTGGTTTCTTTCTTCCTTTACCAACACCCATTCCTTCCTTCTCTATTTTTGTTGGATAGCTACAAGGTCCTCATCAATGAACTAATTTGTCCCCTTAAGTCGCTTCCTTTCTCTCAATATATAGGCATTTTCCATATTATTCCAAAATGTAACCTTCAATGGTCTATATTTTCTTTCTTATCCTTCAGCTTTGAGTACTCTTTTTGTATGTTGTATAGGGCCTACCCATCCCAAAGTCACTTGTAAGAACCCTACTACTATACCAATTGGGTCTTCAACCGTGTTATCTTTTATGTGTCCTTTGATTATGATATTCTTGGCCCTATTTTGTCTCTCATGTTCCTCCAACACTATTGTTTTGACATCCCTGGGTGTCACCACCATGGTTTTTCTATCATCTCCTAGTTGTTTGCTTGCTATCCCTACCCACATTCTAGTGTTTTCTATTTGCTCCTTGAGGTTAGTTTCAACTTCTTTAGCTTTGACTAGTAGTATCTTCATCTCCTAGAGTGCCATTGTTTCTTGGCCAATCTCTCCCTCCTCCAAAGATGAAGCCTCTTTTTGGAGGTGTTTCCCTTTAMTTTTTTGATGCATTTTGTATCGTATAGGTGTTCCAACTCCAACTTATTAAGGCACAATCCCAGTGCCAATATAGTTTCTTCTTCATCGTGGACTTGTGATTTAAGTTGTTGGTTATGTTGTTTGGCCTTTTCCARACTAGCTTMTAGGTCTTAGATTATCTCTTGGTTTCTATGGTCACTTGTTTGAAGCTCTACTCAGATTGATTGTAGTTTMTTTATTTCCTACCAAAGCRTCGATACTTCCACCTCGATTCAACCCTGCCATGTTGTGAGGCTAATCATGCATTCAATGCTTTCCACAACCCCCTATTCATTGCCTAGGTTTTCTACTATTGTTAACTCAAAAACATCAAACATGTAATATTGACCTTATTATTCTTGTATTCTCAAGTTATTCTCCAACCACTTGACTAGTACGTGTTCCCCCTTAGCAAGCTCATTCTCTATTATCATTGTGTTGGGGTCCTACTTTGTTGATAATGTAATTGTTGTACTTATGTAGTTTGTGTTGAGGCGAGGAATGGCTATACCCTCACTCAAACAATTTCGAATCTCACTAGGCTAGGTGAGATAGGCATGATTATCACCTTGGGCTTATAGCTTGTTCAAAAATATCAATCAACCCTCAAGAAATAAGTTCTTAGGCCTAATGTTATTATCAACTTTATATGCTTTGTTGTAAAACAAAATTTAAAAAATAAAAGAGTGTTTGTAAAAGAAATTTGTAAGAGTTAAATGAATAAATACAAGAACACATACATATGAAAACTCAGTACATAACAAGTCTCAAATTGAGAAGAAATTAAAAAATGATTTTATTGATATCGTTTCTGAGTTACAACCAAGTTTCTCTTTACAGACCCCTTCGAGGGTTTGGACCATAATTAGACTTAGAAGTCTAAGATATAATTTTGAATCATACAAATACAATTGGTGTCTTAAAGAAAAAGTCCAAGACTAAAAA
>SNQJ01S0035749.1:68303-80788 GCA_010110895.2 Picea sitchensis
AGGTTAATTTTGGAGAGCGAGCCAAAATTTAAACCATGGTTTTCGTTCGAGGATACGTGGCGCCACCAGGTGCATTTCGGGGTGAAAAGCGAGTTTCCCCAAACCACTTCCTCACACCCCTGAATTTTGGAAAAGTATAAAAGGGCATTTATTATTTATTTTATTATTATTTCGAACACTGGACCATTTGAACCTTGGCTCAACCACCCTATTTCAATTGCAGCTCAACAATACAACAACTGCACACCATTTCTGCTCATTTCCAGGTATTTTTCATCACAACCATGGATCCTATCATAACCTTAGTAACAAAACAAGATCCTGTGGTGAATGAAGAAGCCCTAATTGACCGAGATTCAAACGTTTTTGATACTGAAATCACCATTTCTCCCATCTCTGTGTCCAGAAGCAACCTTTCCGATAAAGTAGGAAGGTGTATACCATTCCTTGAAGCAGTCCATGCCACCATAGTCCCTTATGCTGTCAAAATCGCTTTCCCTTTTCCTGAATTTATAGGTTGGTGCGCCGAAAAATATTCACATAAAGAAAGAGTCATCGTGAATAAACGAGGGTCCAAGGTCATGTGTAAGGTAGAAAGTCTGTCAATTCAAGAGTCCCTCGGTATACCAGAGTCTTTTTCCACAAATTCTGAACCTTTCAATGAAGAAAATCTAATTAGGGTATACAAAGAATGTCTATCAGAGGTCCGATATCTGTTTTATAGACAATTGTCAAACCGGAACATTTTTCAAAGGGTTTGTCTTTGCCGATGAATGTGAGTATAATGGTTATTGAAGTCCAATGGGTCTATTCCCTTTTGAGTTAAGTTTTAGGTCTAGACAATGAAAAACATGTGGTTGAAGTCATTCTCGGTTTCCTTTTGACCTTTTTTAAGTCAGAGTCTGGTCTGTCAGTCCGCATCAGTTTTGATCAATTCATAGCTGATAATATCCATAAACAACTAGTGAATTTTCACTCTCTAAGGCATTTCAGATACTACACCTATCTGCTGAAGATTTTCTTGGAAACCAATAAGAGAGAATTTCTTGAAGCAACATTTGTATCAACTGAATGTAAAAGGATTACATTGCTTATCTTCATAAACAAAGTCCTGTCCAAAGTTTACAATTTGATTTTCAACACCAAACTACCTAGAGTTTTGGATGACATGAGGAGATATCTACAGCCAAATCCATAGAACATAGTGGGGGATTGGGTACTACTCATGCACTCAATAGTAATATGGGTTTATGGTTGTCATGAATCCCCCTATCTATTGCCTATTTTTCCGACCCCCAGAATATTTTCCCTTGAATTCATCAGGCAAAGAATTATACCTGAGAAAAATCATTTCCTGAAGTTACGCAAAGCCTCTAACCTCAACTTCCCTTTTATCATTGGCCCCTTCATTGTCAAAACTAGATCATGCTTATCTCAGATTCAAGCAAATCTCAAAGAGTTTGGTTTTGCACAACTACAAGGAAGAAGATATGATCCACACCAAATCATATCCAAGAGAATATTTATGAGCAAACATGCCCCTTATGAGCATGAAAAGGTTGAGGGTTTTGATAACATGGAAAATCTAGAAGTCTGTGTTGATATGGAAACAATATTGCAACCAAATCAAACACAACAAGTGGAGGCAACCCTGCAACAAAATCAAACACAACAAGCTTCTCAGAAACTGATAGTCAAAGTTCCTAAGATGAGTGTTTACAACAAAAGAAGCAGTTCAGAGGCCATGGGAACCAGTGATCAACAGTTTTCTCATAAGAAGATGGATATTTCACAATCTCCACAGGTAGTGTATTTAGAGGAGGAAGAGCCCAGAGAAAAAGTAAATCTAGATATGGTGGAAAGTGACACTAGCACTATAGAGGTTGAAAAGGAAAGCAAACTCCAAATTGAAGGCAACTCAAGAAACTTTAGCAGCAAGAAACACATCTTTGATAAAAATTCCGAGGCAACTTATCAATCTAAAGAAGATTTGGCAAAACATTATGTTGAAAAGGGAAACATAGCTCTGGGTGAGATGAGGGATTTAGTCCCTGAAGTGGAAAAAATTTCTCAGCATAAATCTTCTCTGTTCACAGTAAGAGATGTTGAAAAGAGGACCTTTAACATTGCAGTTGCAGATGAAGACAAAGTCTCTGAGATAAAGATAAGGTATGACAACATCAGTGCTCCAGACAAGGTCAAATTCCATAAGAATACGAGTGATATGTTGTATTCTGATTACCTGAGTTTAAGATTGAAGAATTCAAAGTTGTCATCTTATGCAATGAAATTGGAAGGACAGTTGAGGCAAGAAAAAGAATCTAGCAGAGCTTGGCAGACTTAGGTCAAGAGGATGGAATCAGAAGGCCCCCAAGGGGTGAAATCCTCATTGGGTGAAAAAGACAAATTAATTCAAAGATTGAAGAATAAATTGAAAATGTTTTCCACATAGCATCCACAAACAACATAATTGGTTGCTCTAGAACAGGAAAAGGAAACACTTCGTTAAGAGGCATTGGAATATAAGGCTAGAGTGTTGCAACTGGAACGAGAAAAGGTGAAATGGTCACAAGAGAAGATATAATTGCTAAACAGAGCTGTAGTTGTATGTCATGTTGCAGAAGCTGGGCCAAACAATGAAGAACTTGTCCAGGCTATGTCACAAGTTAGCCTGAAAGAAGGAGAAATCAAAGGGCTAAAATGAAACATAGAGAAATTCAAGCAGGAGATGTAGGCAAAGGATGAAAGAATGGCTCAATTTCAAAAAGAGAATGAAGTCCTGCAGGAAAAGATAGAAAAGTTGAAGATGAGTTTAAGAGGCAAAGGCATGTTGCAGGGGGCCAAGCATATCATTTGGGACTCTATCACTGTTGAAGCTGCCAAGTTGAGAGTATATTTGAATTTCATTAATGATAAATACAACATTGCCATCACAACCAGAAGCAGGTGCACTTTTGTGAATGAAACTTTAGCAAAGAAACCATTAAAATGGGCCCAAAACACCATAAATCTACTCAACTCCATTCCTACTGCAGACCTTCAGACTATTGGAGTTAAATACATAACTACATTGATTATCTGGGCCATGAGGGTTATTGCTAAACATAACTTATTGAAATCAGTCCAAACCAAGGCAACACAGATGGAGCAAAGTGTGCAAGAGTTCAAGGATTTGTTTGAAGAATTGTTTATCAAATGCCTTCCACCATTTTGGGATGGCAAAGGAAAATTGTATGATCAGGAAGAATACAATGCTCATTTGACTCGGTGCAGAATGGATCATTCCACATTCAAAACCCTGGAAGAAAATATGAAAGGAGCTACATTAGTTGAGCATCTGATTACAGACTTTGAGGTTCTGACTCAGTTCAAAGCAGTCAAACTTGGACTACCAGTCATGTCATATGCTTCCTGCATTGACCTGGAGATCCTGATCAAGGAAATGGTAGATTATGATATCCCTTCCGAGTTGCAATGGAAGGAGATAGTGTGGCTAGGTAAGACAAAATGCAGTTTTCCAGGGTCCAGTAGATGATGTCCAGATGTCACTAAAGTTGGCAGAAGTGCAAGGGCCCAATTTTAGATATTCAGAACTTGAATGTAATTTTCTGAAGCTGAATAGAATACACATGCATAAGTCTTGAAGTTTCCATGAAAAGATTCTAATGATGGTGATCTGGGTTTTGTCTCCTCTCTTTGTATGTATTTCCTGTATTTCTCATTTCATTTACATTGTCCTCTGTTTAAATTGGAAATTTAAAGGCCCATAATTCATCTTGTGATGCTCTTGGATTAAGCAATTTAAACTGTGTTAATTTCTTCCTAACTAATATTAGAATTCATTTATTTAATGCTCTGATACAATTATATGTTTTTCCCTTCTTCTTACACTCTGCAAATTTACAATTTATAACTCAGATTTATCGCCTCATTTAGCCTTTATCTTCTGGAGAATTCTACCAACCAGTCAGTGCTTCCATTCGTTTCAGAAGTTTGACTCCATAGCCCTAAGTTTCCCTCCCCTTCCTTGCCAACAAAATTATAAAAAAGTCTTCAAAGCAACAAAACCTGGCCATTGAATTATTAAAGAAAACTCATATGTTAAAGACCAAGCGACAGGAGGGAGCCCTCTCCGAGCTGAGTTGGCTAGTACCCAACTCTAAAGTGGTTTGTAGGTTACCTCTGTCATTTTTTTTATAGGCCGAAAAAATTTATAGAGTGGATAGGCCTTGCAATCATTTGCGATCTTTTTATAATAGGTGACAAGATTTCGAGTCAACAGTTTGAAATGATCTTAGCCCACTACAAGGCATGCCAGACGTAATATAATGACCACCTTGTCACTCAAGATTGTCATTTCATTTTATTTTCAATAAGTTCTTGCACAACAAATGAGTAATGGTAATCGTGGGGAGTAAGCTAATCTTGTAGTAAAAGGATTATATTTCTAGCCTCAAACTTTATAAGAGTTTGGTAGAATTTTCAAGCATGATTATAATTCCTCCATGATCCAAGTTTCAAGCATGGTGGAAAGATGCTCCTATGAGCATTGTCCATTTCTGAATTGATCCAAATCGTTGAAATTTTTATTAGAGTTTCAAATTGATCAGAAATTTGTGTAATGTACCTAGGGAGGATACTATGGGGTTCCTATGGAGATGCCCAAGTGGATAGGTATATGATAAAATATATGAAAGATTAACCCTTAATCTTGAGAATTTTGAGAATTAAACCCTTATCTTCATAAAATATCAACATGAGAATATAGAGAAGAATCCTTAAGGTAGGGTAACACCATCAAACACTCCTTATGGGAGGAATCACTCCACAAGCCATGCTTGCTACAAAATAATACATCCAACATATCCAATACAATGATACTCATATGTATTTATACTTTCTCATGAGTATTCCTAGGGGTTTATGCCAACTACCCATTATTATTATATTATTTCCTTTAACTATCTAGTGGGCATATTTATTACCCATCAACTACCAAGTGGGCCTATTCCATGATTATGGCCACATTACATGTTGAACAACTGAGAGGGGGGGTGAATCAATTGTTACTGTGCTTAAACTATTATGCCCATTTTAAACTCTTCACATAACACTTAATGACGATCATAATGATGTATAGAAGTAAGCAATAGAATATTAAACATCAATCAAACACATGAAATATATAGAGACATATATTTCCTAAGGAAACCCATAAAGGGAAAAACCTCTTCTTCTTGATATGATAAGTAATCTTTATTTTCTTTACATTATCATACTTGTGAGCTCCAACTCCTCTTGAGGCTACAACCTTTATTTTGCAAGCTGTAACTTGCTGAGAGCACCAACTCTCTAGTTTCTTTAGCACCGACTAGAAGGAAGCACCAACTCCCTAAGTGTTCCAACACGAACTGGATGGAAGCACCAACTTCCAGTTACACAGGCACCGACCTGTATAACAGAGAACAATAGTTCTCCCTTGCACCACACTGCCACCCTGATTTTTCTGGCTGCAACCAAATGGAAGATACAACTCCCTGTGTTCAAGCACCCACTTGAACCTCTAAGGACAACAATCCTCCCTAGCAGCTCCCTTCCACCCTATAATATTAATCTTTGCTTGCTTGAATCTATTACAGTGATACAATATTCATCAACGACTTACCAGTATCATCACTGTTCTAATACACTGCTCTGCTCTGCCTGCTTCAGTGTCCTCCTCCTCACATCTTCATAAGATTTCTATTCTTCTGCTTTGTCTCTACATGCATACCTTGACCTTTTCTACCACTCTCAGATATCCATCTCTGTTCTATGCGCTACGCCTCTTCTGTGCATTTCGACTGCTGTCCATAGCATGCTCTTTCCCGTGTGAAATTAATCTCCATAGAAGCAACCTCCACTTCTCTGTTCTGCATATAATTAAAGTGCCAAGTCCTCTGTCAGATCATCCAGCTAACTCTTCATCCCCTCTGGCCGTTACGCTGAGTCTGTTCTTCATCCATGGCTGTTATGCTGAGATTGTTCATCATTAGTGGCCATTCCTGAGATTCTTTGGCTTTTCTGGAAGCTACAGTCTTCAACACTTTTCCATATGTCAAGGGTCTCTATGATGGGTCTGAATTCCACTGGTAGTTACCTCGAGACTCTTCAACTTCTCTGGTGATCACCCTGAGATTCTTCGAATTCTCTGGTATATGCAATCAGTCATTTTCTGCAGTTACAATCAATATGTCTCTAGCTATTACTGAGAGAACCTCTGTTCACTCATGTCTTTGGCGCCTTTTTCCCTCTCTGAGAAATCTACACAGTGGGTGATAACTCTTCTTGCTAAGCCCCTACCTTCCACATGATCACGGCTGTGACTAGATGCCTATCCAACAAGCATTTCACGACTTCGCAGTTCGGGATATCCAGCTACAAGTTGCCTCAATATTCCCAACTCGCGAAACTCTGAAATGGAGCCTAGCACTGCTAGCTCCTTCCCTTCTCTCCCACTGATGTGACCACTAGATGTGACTAGGGGCTAAGCCCGAGGGTGCTTCATGATTTCTCATATCACAAAGTGGAGCCTAGTGACATGCTAGCTCCTCCCTTAACTTTCTGCTGATGTGACCTTTCGATGTGACCATGGGCCAAATATTTCGAGCGCTTTGCAATTCCAAATTTCACGACTTCACGTCTTGTCTCCCTGGACAATCAACGATCCAGATATCTCCTCAATCCGATGGCTCAGATCAAGTCACGATTTCACATTTCGCGACTTTGGGATTCTCGTTACCTCCGTTCTCCCAATACCCAAAATAGTGATGGTGCTAGATCGACAGTCCATATCTCTCCTCGATCTGACGGCTCAGATCAAGTCACGATTTCGCATTTCGTGACTTTGGGAGTCTCGTTACCTCCATTCTCCCAATACGCGAAACTCCGAAATGACTTCATATTAGTTCAACGGTCGAGGTCTCTCTCTCTGATCGACAACTGTTATCAATATCGTGGACTCTGACTTCATATCAGATCAATGGTCTAGATCCTCGGTGATCCGACAACTTAGATCATTTCGCGACTTCGTGTGTCGGGGGTTTGAGTGTGAGCCAACCCTGACTCTTCCAACTCCTGATATTTGATACTTTCTTCAGATCAATGACCTATATCCTCGGTGATCCGACGACTCAGATCATTTCGTGACTTCGTGTCTTGCGAGTTCCTACCACACGCACCTTTGAATTCTCCAGTTTGCAAGTCAACGAAATTCCAATCGCTCGCCACATATCCTCTGGATTCAATGGCCAATATTATTTCATGACCTCGCATATCATGAGTTCGAGAAACTCTGCCTTTGACTCCTCCAATGTGCAAGTCAAAAAAATTCCAATCGCTCGCGACGTGTCCTCTGGCTCCAATGGCCAGGATTATTTCTCGACCTCACATATCACGAGTTCGAGCAACTCTGCCTTTGAATCCTCCAATGTGTAATTCAATGAAATTCCAATCGCTCACCATGTGTCATCTCTGACGATGGACGATTATGATGACTTCAGAACTTGTCTCGTGCACTTTCCTTAGGATCCAACAACTATTGGTCTACACACTCAGATCTAACGACTGAGATACGATCTCCTCATCTGCGCTTCCTCCTATCTGAACTGTGATCCGACGACCACTGTCGCTCCTCCTCCTGAGCTTACGCTTCCTCCCGACCTGGAAGAATGTCTAAGTGTCAAGGGCCTCAACCTTTGATCCTTTTGCGAGTCCTTCTCTTGGACCTCGTCTGCGCATCTCAGATCGCTATCTCTCCTGAGATTACGCTGTTCCTGTTTTTCCATCAATGAAAACTCTAATCTTTCCATCAATGACAAGCACACTCTACCTTTTGTTTGTAATCATGCCGACAATCTCCCCCTTTGGAATTGATGGCAACCCTGAACACCTGTACTATTCTGCTTAGACCTCCAACTATAACATCCACACCTTTTCTCCCCCTTTGACATCAATGTCAAAGAAAACATGCGCCCCCTGCACTGTTGCAATACATTTTGGAGGTATCAGATATTCAACCAACACATACTCCCCCTGACAGGATGGAATCTCTTAGGTTGATAGTGGGGTCACGCCCAACTTCTGGCGTATATACTCAAACTGAGCTTGTGCAAGCAGTTTAGTGAATATATCAACAATCTGATCTTTGGATGGAATATAATGCACATAAACCACATAGTTGGTTACCTGTTCCCTCAAGAAGTGATACTTGATGGGTATATGGTTGGTCTTGGAGTGAAAGATAGGATTCTTGGATACACTAATTGCACTGGTATTATCACAATGGATTGGGATTGATGCAATATATTTGATCTCCAAGTCTGCAAGTGTCCAAATCATCCAAAAAACTTGGGTACATCATGTGGCAACTGCAATGTATTCAAATTTTGTAGTTGATAAGGAAATGGAACCTTGCTTCTTGCTCAACCATGATACAAGATAATCTCCTAAGAAGAATGCACCTCCACTCGTTCTTTTCCTTTCATCCACCCAGTTAGCCCAATCAACATCTGAATAGGCTAATAGTTGAAAATTTTGATTCCTAGGATACCATAGGTCATAGTCCATTGTTCCTTTCAGGTATCTGAATATCCTTTTGACAACTAACAAATGACTCTATTTGGGTGCGGCCTGATACCTTCCTACAATTCCAACAACATGCATTATGTCTAGACGATATGTTGTTATGTACAACAGGCTACCTGTCATAGACCTATATGAACTTTGATCAACATCAGGTGAGTCATCGTCCTTGCTTAACTTACATCTAGTGACCATAGGTGTGCTCATAGATTTAGAATATTCTATTTGAAACCTTTTCAACATTTCCCTTAGATATTTTTCTTGAGAAATAAATATTCCTCCAGACCTCTAAGTAATTTGTAGGCCGAGAAAAAATGTCAGTTCCCCTATCATAGACATTTCAAATTTAGACTGCATGGCAGAATAAAACAATCTTACCAATGAAGCATTATTACTACCGAAGATGATGTCATCTACATAGACCAACACAATGAGCAGATCATTACCCTCTTGTTTGATATATAGATTGTTGTCAACTGTTCCTCTCTTGAATCCTTTGTCTTGTAGATATGTGTCCAGTCTGTGATACCATGCATGAGGATCTTGTTTCAACCCATATAAGGCTTTCTTCATCTTCCAGACAAAGTCAGGGTTATCTGACAGTTGGAAACCTTTTGGTTGTTCCATATAAACTTCTTCTTTTAGATCTCCATTTAGAAAAGATGACTTGAAATCCATTTGATAAACTTTAAACTTCTTATGACAAGCATAGGCAAGAAACATTCTAATAGATTCTAATCTTGCTACAGGCGCAAATGTTTCATCAAATTCCAGTCCTTCTATTTGAGCGTATCCTTTGCAGACCAATCTAGATTTATTTCTTACAATATTTCCTTGCTCATTCATCTTATTTTTGTAGACCCATTTTGATCCTATTACATTTTTATCTGCTGGCCTAGGAATGATTTCCCAAGTGTCATTCTTTTCAATCTAGTCCAGT
Organism: Picea sitchensis; assembly: GCA_010110895.2. Classification (NCBI taxonomy): domain Eukaryota; kingdom Viridiplantae; phylum Streptophyta; class Pinopsida; order Pinales; family Pinaceae; genus Picea; species Picea sitchensis. Next base: position 77,866 of record SNQJ01S0035749.1, read on the forward strand.
TCCCCATTCATTTATTTTAACCAATTTACGTCTTTACTGGCCTCATTGAAGTTCTTGGGTTCCACCAAGGATATGAAGGATATATGTGATTGCTCAGTGTTTTTTTTTATCCTTCTCCTGGTTTGTACACCTTTGTCTTTTTCACCCATTATCTGACTTGTAGGATGATTCTTTTGAGTAATCATGGAGGAAGAATTTGATGTTGTCTACTGATTTGAGTTTGCCTGAGTATTTGCATCTTCATCTGACTTAGAGACTTCTTGTTCTGATTCTTGGACCTGTTCAACTTCAACTTCATCTATATCCTTTGTTGTTGATTCAATATTTTTCACCTCTCTTACTGGAATTCCTTCATCAACTTTTATGTCAATACAATGAACCAATTTATGCAGCCTCTTATTATAGCATCTGTATCCTTTACTGTTTGTAGCATACCCTAAGAAGATGGCTTCATCATACCTATCATCATACTTGCCAAGGTTCTCACTATTATTTTTTATGTAGCACTTACTCCCAAAGACTTTGAAGTGTTTGATTGAAGCAGGTCTTCCATACCATAGTTCGTAAGGTGTCTTGTCACTGTGTGGTCTAAGGTGGGATTTGTTAAGAACATGGAATGTTGTGTGTATTGTTTCTACCTAGTAGGTTCGACAAATGTTCTTCTCATTCATCATTGACCTGGCCATTTGCCGCACGGTTCTATTTTGCCTCTCAACTACTCCATTTTGTTGTGGAGTTCCTTGGATTGTGTATTCTCTCTTAATCCCATTTTTATCACAGAATTCCTTAAAATCACTTGACAAAATTCTTCTCCTTTGTCTGATCTTACTGCCTTTAACCTCTTACTTGTTTGATTCTCAGTTAAAGCCTTAAATATTTTAAATTTCTCAAATGCTTCATCTTTTTCTTTGAGAAAAGCAACCCAAGTAAGTATGGAGTAATCGTCAATGATCAACATAAAGTAGTTTTCCTTCCCTGTGCCTTCCTATCTTGATGGTCCACATAAATCCATATGAATTAATTGGAGTGGTTCATTTGTTGAAGTAGAGCTCTTGGATTTAAATTGAGTCCTAGTTAGATTTCCTACTTGGCATGGTTTACACATAGAGTCTTGTGGCTTTGATATTCTTGGAAGATCTTTTATTGCCTCAATATTTTTGAGCTTGATTAAGTAGTCAAAGTTTATATGTCCAAGTCTCCTATGCCATAACCATATTTCATCATGTTTGCTTAGATGGCACTCTTCTCTATCTTCTTTCAGCACATATACATTATTATCTATCCTTATGCCTTTAGCCACCACTTGTCTCGAGTTTACAGACTTTATCTTGCAATCCTTGGAAGTGAACACCACTTCACATCCTCTGTCACTCATTTGACTTACACTGAGAAAATTATGTTTCATCCCATCCACAAGCAGAACATCATGGGATTTTCCTTTACCATTACTCAAACTCACCATCCCTTTACCCTTGATTTTACGAAGAGCATCATTTCTAAAGGTTACATTTCCTGATTTGATTTCACTTAGAGACATAAACTTACTTTTGTCTCCTGTCATATGTTTGGAGCATCCACTGTCAATATACCAGGGGTTATTTTTTATTTGAGCTGACAACACTAATCCACACTTGTCATTTTCTTTCTTCTTCCAAACCTTGACGTTTTCAATAGAGGGAGTCATATCTGATTCATAGTTCCGTAAGCGACAGTTTGCAACTTTATGTCCATAATTATGGCAGGTGTAACATTCTGGTTCATTGAATAAGGGATCATAACGGTTGTTATGCTTGACTTGTGTCCTTTTCCAAACCATCACATGGTTTGCAGTCTGTGATTTTTTGTTACTTGGCTGTCTCATTCTTTGTTGCGACAAATATCTATTCCTCAAGTGTTTTGATTGGTCATATCTAAATATTAAAGAACAGTTTACAGCTTTGTGACCAAAGTTAGAATAGAAAAACAATATCCATAGAAAAATCCTTTGTACCTGGAAAATGACTGTCTTCTTTGAGCAGGTCAATTTATTTGTTCTACAGATTTAGTTCTGGCACTTTTTCTTTCACTCTTCCTTGGTGGCTGATTATCTTCCTATGCTTCTCCATATTTGTTGTTGTCAATGAATGTAGACTTGGCAAACTTGATGGATTCTTTCTTGCTTGGCTGACTATAACTTGATCCTTCTTCATAACCCAAACCAATTTTCAAATTTGGATTCCTTTGCTGATTCAGAATGGTGGTTAATTCTTCTAAGGATTTAATTCTTGGAAGATTTTGGAGATACAATTCTTTGAACTTCTCCATCTCTTTTCTGGTTTTTACTACCTCTTCTTCCAAGGCTTCACATCTTGCCTTCTTCTCTGATAACTATTGTTTCATAATGTCCTCTATTTTCTTTGCCTCTTCTAACTCCACCTTTAGTAGGGAAAAGTCGTCATCAGGTTTTTTAGCATTCTTTTCAAACTGTATCAACAAGTGTTTTTGTTTTCTCTTCTCAAGTCTGAGTCTGTCAATCTCTTCTAAGACACTGATTAGTTCACCTTCCATATCAACCACAACTTATTCATCATTAACATCACTTCCTGTCTTTTGATTAACATAATCCTCTTTGGCCATAAGCACAAAGTCATTAACCTTATCTTCACCATCATAATCACTATTTGTGTCTCCTGAAGAATCATCATTGTTTACACATAAAATTTTCTTTTTATCAAATCTCTTGGATTTATACTTCTCTTCACTTTCAGAGTTATGGTCCTTCTTCTTGTGTGGACACTTAGATGCAAAGTGACCTATCCTTCCACAGTTAAAAAATTTGAAGGGCAATTTGCCTTGATACTTGCCTGATCCCTTCTTTAGTCTTCTCACAAATTTTGCTTCAATTTCATCAGTCTCAGAATCCTCATTCTTATCTACTTTAAAT
>SNQJ01S0035750.1:13853-59628 GCA_010110895.2 Picea sitchensis
ATTAACATGTATGGAGATAGATTTAAAACAAATTATGTGAAATGCCAATAAGTAAAACTTAACAACACTCATAAATGGAAATGTGTGAGATACAATTAAAACCCTACCGCTCTTCACCTCCAGTCTGCCCTCTTCACCTGCCGACTCTCCACCTGATATTTTTAATTGAAAATTGAAATTGAAATGCACCTTCACCTACCCGCTGTCCACCTGATATTTTTAATTGAAAATTTAAATTGAAATGCCCGTTAAACGTGGCATCAATAGATAGCACACTTCAGATGCATTAACAAAACTCTTGCCCAAATATGATACACACGATCTGTGGAAATCAATTAAAAAAAACGCTTGCCCCAATATGATACATGGGATCCGTGGCAATGGAGATGTGATCCGTGTCAATGAATATGAGGCATTGTCTGGTAATAATTCAAACTTAGGTTACATAGAATAATATGCTGGCATCTTTAAATGTTGGTCACAATATGGAAATTTGTAATTAAAAGCTTCATTAACTAAGCCATTCCAATAGGGGGGACGCTTATCAACGGAATTATAAAGTTTTTCTATTAATGCCCCCCAACCCACATATATGTGGGTGGGGGGCATTAATAGAAAAAAATTTGGGGGGCATTAATAGAAAAAATTTATTTAAAAGCTTCATTAATTCATCAATTCCAATAGGGGACGCCTATCAATCCGAGCCTAAAGATAATGCCCCCAACTCATATGTAAGTGGGGCATTAATAGAAAAAAATTTGGGGGGCATTAGAAAATTTATAATAAAAGTTTATTAATGCCATTCCCCCACCCATATATATATGTAGTGGGGTGAGACAATAGAAAACTTTATTATAAAGTTTTTCTATTACTCACCATATGTGGGTGGGGGTGTGGCATTAATATAAAAACTTTATAATAAATTTTAATAATGCCACCACATGAGGGTGGGGGTGATAATAGAAAAAACTTATTATAAGTTTTTTCTATTATTACCCCCACACCCACATTACAATATATGTGGTAGGGATGCCATTAATAGAAAAAAATTTACCAACATATATGTAAGTGGGTGGGTATTTAGAGGCACTAATAGAAAACTTATTAATGGGTGGGTGTATGTGTGTGGCATTAATAGAAAAAATTTATCCACATATATGTGGGTGGCATGTGGCACACAGAAACTTTATTAATGTAGTGGGTGGTAGTGGGGTGGCATTAATAGAAAAAAAAAAAAACTTTATCCACATATAATACACTTTATAATAATATAAGAATCCCCACCCACCCACACATTAAAAAAGTTTTTCATAATGCCCCCTAAAATTTCCACTCCACATAGTGGCATAGAAAAAAATTATAAAAGTTTTTCTATTAATGCCCAAATTTCACACCCACATATAATACTTTATAATAAAGTTTTCTATTAATGCCATGGGTGGGTGGTGGGGGGAGGTACTAATAGAAAAACTTTTTATAAATTTTTTCTATTAATGCCATGGGTGGGTGGTGGCATGAGGGGAGGGGCGATGTGGTGGGTGATTAATAGAAAACTTTATTATATTTTTTTCATTATCAGCCCTCCACCCACATATATATTATATAGTGGGTGGGGGGGCATTAATAAAAAATATATAATAAAGTTTTTTCTATTAATGCCCCCTATTATGTGGTGGGGTACTACTAGAAAAAATATATACAAAGTTTTTCTAATAATTCCCTCCCTCCCCCCACCCCCAACCCAAGCACATAAGTGGGGCATTAGAAAAATACATAATAAAGTTTTTCTATTAATGCTCTCCACCCCCACCCACATAATATTATATGTGGGTGGGGGGCGGGCATTAATAGAAAAATATAATAATTTTTTCTATTAATGCCCTCTCTATAATTTTTTTTCTATTAATGTGTCTTCCCACCCCCCAACCCACATATACATATGTGGGTGGGTGGGTGGGTGGGGGCTGCATTAATAGAAAAATTTATAATAGCTTTTTCCTATTAATGCCCTCACTCCACCCCCCACCCACATAATATATATGGGTTGTGGGGGCTGCATTAATAGAAAAAACTATTTGGGCATTAATAGAAAAAAAATTTATAATAAAGTTTTTCTATTAATGCCCCCCACCTCTTACACCCCCCAACCCACATATAAACTTTTTTGGGGTTAAAGCATTAATAGAAAAAAATTTTATAATAAAGTTTTTCTATTAATGCCCCCTGAATTAATTCCCCAAGACCCCCCAACCCACACATATAAACTTTATTAAAATGAACAGGGAAAAATTTTATAATAAAGTTTTTCTATTAATGTTTCTCCCCCCACCCACATAGCTATAATATATATGGGGGGCACAGGGAGGGGATATAAAAACTATTATAAAGTTTTTTCGATGTTTGACTTCCACACATATTATAGGTGACATTAATAGAAAAACTTTGAGACAAATTTTTCTACACAAATACTCTCACCCATATAGCGAAAAGTGGAATTAATAGTAAAACTTTTATAATAAAGTTTTTCTATTAATGTCACTTTCCCCCACTCACATATAATATATGTGGATATATATGGGTTGGGGTAAATGGAGCCAGCATTACTAGAAATAAAATTATTATGTTTTTCTATTACTGCCTGACTCCCCCCAACCCATATATATTATATGTGGGTGGGGGTGACATTAATAGAAAATTTATAATAAAGTTTTTCTATTAATGCCCCCCAACCCACATATACATTATATATGTTAAATATAATAAAATATAAATAAAAAAATTATTATAATTTTTCTATTAATGCCACCCCCAACCCACATATTTGGGCATTAATAGAATATGTGGGTGGGGGGGGGCATTAATAGAAAAAACTTTACAATTTTTTCTCTATTATCAAAATGCAAATTTCACCCACATAAATTTTTCTATTATATGTGGGTATGGGAGGGCACACAGAAAAAAAAAAAAAAAAAATTTATTAATGCCACTTCCGGCCACCCACACATATGGGCTTTGGTGCTGCTCTTTCTATTATAAGGGGTGGGGTGGGTGTGGGTGGGGGCTCTGTGTCCTTTATAATAAAGTGATATCAGACCTGGGGGGTCATTAATAGAAAAACTTTATAATAAAGTTTTTTTATTAATGCACCCCCCACCCACATATATTATATGTGGGTGGGTGGGTGGGTGGTGAGGGCATTAATTGAAAAACTTTATAATATATAAATAATATATAAATCGAAAAACTAGTGTTATATGGTGTTATATAATAGTCAAGTCTAGCTTTATGGTTTTGGTCTCAATTATATGTGTGTTTAAAGAAATGTAATTTTTTGAAAACAATTTTTCTAAAGAGTTTGAGTATGGGCCAAGTCTAGCTTTATGGTTTTGGTCTCAATTATGTGTGTATTTAAATAAATGTAATTTCTTTAAAACAATTCTAATTTTAGTTTAAAATGGAAGAGCTTTTTCAAAAAATGTGTTTAAAAAAAGGTTTTTAACAAGGGTTTTTTTTTTTTTTTTTTAACAAGTTTCGTTGAGTAACACCTTTTTAAGGTCATGTTGCTGGTAACTTAGGTTATATGTTAACCAATTAAACACAGAAGCATCATAAATGGAAGCATTGTAGGCATTGTGGAATTTTACTACCGATGAAAATTGATAAACTATTTTAATAGTGATTAAATGTGTAGTTATATGTAGGATAATTTATTGGAGTTTGTCTAGAGTGGCAAGCGTTATGCCTTAATTAGAACCACTTTCACTCCATAGTCAATGCAATAAAATAAAACAACATGTATATAGAAGAGAATTTTGATAACCAAAAGTATTTGATCTTCGACAAAAAGAAAGATAATTAATTTCTAAAGGATTTAAATGATGAATTAAATCTCATAGAAATTAAGGATGATATTGAAGACCTCTATCATAATTTTACAATAACTCTCTCTACTTCCATTAACAAGTTCTCTATTGAGGTGTCAAGTAAAAAGGAAAATAGAACAACCAACCATTGGTATGATAAATAGTGTAAGATTGCTAGAAAAACCATTAGGGATTCTTATAATGAGTCCCTAAAATCCAACAAGAAAAATAGTTACAAATCCCTAATTAAAAGATGAAAAAAAAATACAAATACCTCTCTACGCTATATCTTAAGAAATTCTAGAGGCAAATTCTAATTTGTTAAACTATATAAAACAATATGATTCATTTGAGAGATTAGGATTCCTACCTTAAAAATATTGTAATGTCCTCTTCCAATTGATTGTGATGGGAGAATGACTCAAATAGCCTATACGACTCACGTAGGCTATACTCAACAAGGAAAAAGGGAGTCAAGGAGGTGTCATTAGATTAAAATATTGACAAACCCTAAAAGTGACATTAAATAAAATAAACAATTATATTTAAATGGAGTTGGAGGAAAAAGAATTGATTTGTTCAAGATAGGGGAAAGATCTAGAAGGTCCAAAGGAAGGATAAATAGAAGAGAAACCCTTCCCATTGTCATTATGATTTGATATCTTATTGAGTGCTCTTGTAGCCATCATTTTCATTGGGGTTTTGGGAAAAACCCTTCCATTGCAAGTTTAGTTTTGGTGGTGCAATATCCACCCTAGCTAGACACGAGAGGGATTCATCTTGAATCCTCATTTGAGTTCATTGTGGTGCTTGCTTTCATTTCAGAGAGGTCTTGAGGACAGATCATCTTGTGTAGGGCGTTTATGGAATTTTTCCGAAGGATATTGATCATCAAGTCCGCAGGTGTCAGGAGGGTTTCGTAAACATGTAAAAGTAGGAATCCTCGCGGGTTGATCAAGGGTCATCCTGCGAGGCCCTGCTAAACACCCCACAAGCATCCCATGAGGACCGTTGTGAATTGGGGTTTTGTAGTAGCTTGTCGCATCGGTTCTGGGAAGATATTTGAAGCAATTGGAGGATCATCCCCAGAGCAAAGGTCACTAGAGCAGAGAAGAGAAGGCTTTGTAGAGCCTCAATTCCATATATTGGCATCATCCCGGGTTTTATTGTGTTGTTTTGTAGTAGATTGTGATGTTGTCTAGCAACCATTAGTTTGTGTGCTTAAGAGTATTTTGTAGTTGTTATTACAACCCTTAGTTATCATTTATTGATTTGTAGTTTCCATCCATAATAAGATGCCATGGTTATCTGCTCTATTCTATGTGTATATGATCTATGTTAAGCTACTATTTGGCACTTCTAGAAACACTAATACAAATTATTTGATAAAATCACACAAAGAAGAATAATAATTTTGGGTAGTACAAATATATTCCCCAACTATCCTAGTTGGGAACATTATAGTGGTATCAAAGCTGGTGATTATGCCAGCCTATGACTACATTGTTGCCTAGAAGAAAAAKACATGGGGGATAGACCTCTCGAGAGTCACTAGAAAAAGAAACATAAGAAAATCACATAGATTTAGATCCAAAAGGAGGCATGGGGGACCACTGTGAAGGMAAAGTCTCACRAATATTTGAATCCATGGTTAGTGATCAACGACAATTGACATGAGTCCTAACACATTTCTTTACCAACACTCAAGAAAATCAAAACCCTGGAGGCTAGAATGGGAACCAGTTAGAGGGAAGCCACAGAGGAAGTGGAGCTTATACAAAAGGAAGTAATATCCATACCCCAAACCAAAACAGGAGTCTAAAGATCTTTGGGCCCTTATTACCAAAGCTCCTGACAGAGAAGCCTATGGAGGCACTAGAGCAACCAGATCAGGGGTTTGATATTAACACTTCATACAGGGAATACGAGATGGTACATGAAGATATCTGGGAGAAATTTTCCTATAGATATTTTTATGACCTTAAACATAAATATGGTCCGAAGGAGGGGAACATGGGAGCACAGAGTCTGCAAAACATTGATCTCATGTGTAAGGTGGGACTGTTGATTATTCCACCCTTCAATGCGTCTATAAAGAGCATGACCAGGGCTTGGGTACATAAGTTAGATACTTATCTACAGCTTAATCCAATGACCGAAGCTGAAGAAATTAAGTATGCCACCCTTCACTTGGAAGGAGAAGCTCACGAATGGTGGTACCATGGGCTGGTGAAATTAGGGAACTCCAACATAACTTCATATGTGGACTTCACTCAGAACTTGATGGACATGTTTGACCAGAAGGACTCTGAGATACATTTAAGGGAGTTGGCACAATTGAAGCAGACATGCACACCAAAAGCATACATCACAGATTTTCAAAGGATGGCAATTATGGTGACATATATCTCTCAACATGGGTTGGTAATGCTATTCACAAAGGGTCTAGATGAACCTCTAAGAGGATGGGTGAAGGCATTTAAGTCAACCACATTGCATGAAGCCATCATGAGATGTGAAGACATTAAGGATGCAGTCAACAAGAAGGTACTAGCAAAATCCTTCATCCCTCAAGGAGGTAAGGAGACAAATTTTCCATGAAATTCATGGACACAGAAGGACAGGATGAATAAGGAAACTCGAAGAGAACTAAGGAGGAAGAAAATTTGCTTCAGTTGCAAATATTTGTGGGAACTAGGTCACAGATGTATGGGAAAAGGTAAGGTCTATTACATCGAGGTAGTTTCTGTCGTGGAGGATGATGGGGAGGAATAAGGTGTTGGACATGATAGTGATGAGCCATTGCAGACCATAGAACAAGCACCATTGCAAGATAGCCACAAGGGAGTAAACATTGCTACACTTTCAGGATTCCCTAAATATTATAACTTCAGGATCACAGGTATTATGCAAGGGCATAGGATTATGACATTGGTGGATAGTGGGGCCACCCACAACTTCATTGATGTTGCACTTGTCAACAGAAGAAAAACCCTCTCGGAGGATTTTGAAGGATTCAATTTAGTAGTAGTGGATGGGTACAACATGATGTTCACTCAGAGGATCATGGGACTGGAATTAACATTGGGAAACTACACATTGACTGATGACTTTTACATCATGGATTTGGAAGATACGCATGTGGTGCTAGGAATTCAGTGGCTATACTCTTTGGAAGATATCCACATGAATTATAAGGACATGAGGATGGAGTTCCACGAAAAGGATGGGAAATGAGTTGTCCTGAGAGGTATGTCAACATGTTCCCCCATGATTGTGTCTAACCAGCACATGGAGGCCCTTTTTAGACATAGGGAAATGGATTGCACAATAGAGTTCTTAATCACTATGGAGAATCCATCACAAGAATGCCATCATTACCTTGTTGATATACAGAGATTGCTTGGAAAGAAAGATAAAGTGTTTGAACCATTTCCAATAGGGAGACCACCTGATAGAGGATTGAGCATGTCATTGAGATAGAATAAGGGTTGAAGCTCATCATCATCACTCCCTACAGGCATCCCAAGAGATTCAAGGATGAAATATAAAAGGCCATAAAGAAGTTTCTAGAGATGGGACACATCCATCCTAGTTTTATTCCTTTCGCCTCGTCAGTTATATTGGTGAAGAAGAAATATGGTACTATGAGGATGTGAATAGAATACAGGGAACTAAACAAGAAGACCATAAAAAGTAGATACCCAATACCCTAGATTGATGAGTTGATCAATGAGTTGCATGGGGTGGTGTACTTCTCAAAGGTTGATATGCGATCAGGATACCACCAGATCCAGGTCAAGGAGGAGGATATCCATAAAACAACATTTAGGTGTTACTATGGGAACTACGAGTTCCTAGTCATGCCCTTCAAGTTGACTAATCCACCCACTACCTTTCAATCATGCATGAACCATATCTTCAACAAACAATTGATGAAATTTTTACTAGTGATCATTGATGATCTTCTCATCTACAACAGGACATGGGAGGAACACGTAAAGCATGTGGATAAGATTCTCACCATTATGGAAGAACAATCGCTTTTTGCCAAGGAGGCAAAGTGTGAGTTTGGTTTGACAGAGATCCTCTATCTAGGGCATGTGATCAGTGTTAAAGGAGTAAAGGTGCATCAGGAAAAGATCCAGATCATATTAGATTGGCCCACCCCTAGGACACTCACATATATACGAGGATTCTTTGGGATATGTAGCTATTACGGGTGCTTTGTGAAAGGATTTTCACAATTTGTGACACCATTAACGAACCTCACCAATAAGGGGGCATTCCAATGGTCATAGGATGCACATGTGGCATTCAATAGAATGAAGAGGATCATGAGTACTTACCCAATATTGGCACTTCCATATTTTACGTATCCATTTGTCCTGGAGTGTGATGCATCCAATGAATGGATAGGGGCAGTATTGATGTAGAACCGACATTCAATAGATTTTGAGAGAAAGAAGCTAAGGGAGCCTAAGAGGCTCTACTTGGTCTATGATAAGGAAATGTTGTCCATCATGCATGCATTGGCCAAATTAAGACAGTACTTGGTAGGAGGATGCTTCATGGTTTAGACTAACCACAATAGCTTGAGATATTTCTTAGAGCAACGAGACTTGAATGAGAGACAACAGAAATGGGTTAGAAAGGTACATGCATATGATTTCAACATTGAATATTTTAAGGGGAAAAAGAATATATTTATTAATGCCTTATCCAGGAGACCTACAACCTTCTCTATGACAGAGATCTCAGCAAACTAGAAGTCCATTCTCTCAATAGAATATTCCAAGAATACCTTTTCTTGTGAGATGATGGAGGCAAATATCCAGGATGACAGGTACATGTTAGTAGATGACATCATCCACTACAAAGACATGATCTATGTTTTTCTTGAGTCCACACTCAATGATAGGATTTTGAGGACAACACATAATTCACCACTGGCAGGGCACCAGGGGTATCTAAAAACCTACAGGAAGGTTAGGGAGAGATTCACATGGAAATTTATCAAACGGGATGTACTTCATCATGTGAGGGAATGCATGACTTTCCAGCAAAACAAGCTAGAGTTCACACATCTTGCAGGACTGCTCCAACCCTTATCGATTCCAAGATAGAAATGGGAAAGCATATCCATGGATTTCATCATAGGATTACCAAAGGTGCAAGCAGGGATTGTATTTATGTGGTAATGGATAGGTTGACTAAATATTCACACTTATTTGATATTCCTACGGAGTACATCTCATCTCAAGTAGCAGATCTATTTTTCAGGGAGGTTTTCAGACTCCATGGCCTTCCAAGGAACATAATCAATGACCGATATAGCAGGTTCTTAGTACATTTTGGCAGGAGTTGTTCAGGTTATCAGGGACAAAGTTGACAACTAGCACTACCTATCATCCCCAGATAGATAGGATGACCGATATAGTCAAAAAATGGATCGAGGGGTACCTAAGGAACTATGTGTCATGGCAGCAATGGGCATGGATAAAATGGTTGCATCTTGGTGAGAATTTCCACAACACCACTCATCACATTTCCATTGGGATGAGCCCCTTCAGGACATTGTATTGATATGATGCTTCATTTTTTATTTTTTTTTATTTTGGAGAGATTAGAGCTCCCAAGGCCAAGGATTGGTTACAAGAAAGTTAGGACATCTTAAGAGTTCTGAAGGAAAATATGTAGGCCACTCAGAATCAATAGAAAATGTATGCAGATAGACACAGGGTAGAACACAACTTTAAGGTTGGAGATATTGTATTTCTCAGATTAAAGCCATACAACTAGTCGTCGATGAATAAGAGTGTTGCATAGAAGCTAAATCCCCTCTTTTATAGGCCCTACAAGGTGATTAGGAGAGTTGGGGAAGTAGCATTTGAGTTGGAGCTACCAGAGTGAAGAAAGATCCACAATACCTTCCATGTATCCTGCCTCAAGGAGGCATTGGGAAAATAGTTCACCACTTCGGTAGATATTCCTCCACTAGATGAGGAAGGACATTTGGTTCTATCTCCTGAGAGGATAGTTGACATCAAGGAACATAGACTTAGGAGCAGGTTCATTTGAGAGTTTTTGGTTGTATGGAGAGGATATCCCACAGAAGATGCCACCTGGGAAGGGGAGTATATCTTACCACAACTTGATCTGGAATTGCTTAAGGACAAGCAATCTTGGGAAGGGAGGATTGTAATGTCCTCTTCCAATTGATTGTGATGGGGGAATGACTCAAATAGCATATATGACTCATGTAGGCTATAATCAAAAGGGAAAAAGAGATTCAAGGAGGTGTCACTAGGTTAAAAGGTTAAAAAACCCTAAAAGTGACATTAAATAAAATAAACAATTATATTTAAATGGAGTTGGATGGAAAATAATTGATCTGGTCAAAATAGGGGAAAGATATAGAAAGTCCAAAGGAAGGATAAATAGAGGAGAAACCCTTCATCTTGTCATTATGGTTTTGTATCTTATTGAGTGCTCTTGTAGCCAGCCTTTTCATTGGGGTTTTGGACAAAACCCTTCCACTGCAGGTTTAGTTTCGGTTGTGCAATATCCACCCTAGCTAGACACGAGAGGGAATCATCCAAAATCCTCATTTGAGTTCATTGTGGTGCTTTCTTTCATTTCGGATAGGTCTTGAGGACATATCAAATTACGCAGGGGGTTTACGAAATTTTTCTAGAGGAGATTGATAATTAGGTCCATAGGTGTCAGGAGGGTTACACGCACCTATAAAAGTAGCCATCTCTGTGGGTTGAGCAAGGTTCATCCCACGAGGCCCCGCTAGACACCTAGTAGGCATCTCGCGAGGACCCCTGTGAATTGGTTCTAAAATATCTCGTCGGGTCGGGTCTAGGAAGATATCTGAAGTAATTGGAGGATCGTCCATAGAGAAAAGGTCACTAGAGCAGAGCAGAGGAGGGTTTGTATATCCTTGGCTCCATATATTGGCATCATCCCAAGTTCTATTGTGTTTTCTTGTATTAGATTGTGATGTTTCCTAGAAGCCATTAATTTATGTGCTTAATAGTATTATGCAGTTGTTATGACAACCCTTATTTATCCTTGTACTGATTTGGAGTTTCCATCCATAATAAGATGCCATGGCTATATGATCTATTCTATGTGTATATGATATATGTTAAGCTATTGTTTTTCACTTCTAGCAACACTAATACAAACCGTTTGATAAAATCACACAAAGAAGAATAATAATTTTGGGTAGTACACATATATTCCCCAGCTATCCTAGTTGGGAACATTACAAATATTTATGAAACCCCTAATGTTGTGAACAACATTCAAACCTTTTCTACGTAGGAAGAAGTTTTTTCTTTAAAATAGATAGAGTTTGGACTTAAGCAGCTCGCAAAATGGAAAGCTAAGCACATCGAAGGAAACCAAGAAGAAATCCTAAAATTTAAAGGACCTATCCTCATCCCTTACGTTCACAAGCTAGAAGTGAAGCATGGTTTCCCTAAACTCTAGACTCAAAGCCTCATCATTCCTATTTTTAAAGTGGGTATAAAAGGTATTAAATGACAATCTAGATTTAGGAGTTATCATTCAACTTTAGACCACATTATTATGTTTAGGATCACTATGAAGGACTATCATAATAATAAAATCAATTTCTTGTGTTTCCTCATTGACTTTAGAAAAAAATTTGACACAATACCCATAACTAACTTCTAGAATATATTAGAAGAGTTAAAGGTTCCTTTTGAGTTGAGAGTTGTTGTGATAAGACTATATGAGAATGTCATTGCCATGTTTAGGAACATTGAGGGATATTTAGAAGAAATTCATTGTAATATAGGAGTTAAGTCAGGTTTCCCCCTATCCCCTATCCTTTTTTTCATATACATCGACAAGTTATAGGGTATTGTTCTCACATGGTACATTGTATAGATAACCCTTATGACAAAACAACCTTGTATTATAATCAATTGCATAATAGAGTTTTAAGACAAAGAAGATCAAATCTTTGGTTTTGAAGTTGGATATGATGAAGGCCTATGATAGAGTTGATTGGGGATTCCTCAGACTGGTGTTGTTACAGGTTGGACTTAGCTTGGAAGATACTAATTGGATCATGGGATGTGTTAGGTCAAAAMATTTCTTTGTTTTGGTAAATGGTAGTCCTTCCAGTTTTTTTAAGGGGTCCATAGGAATGAGGCAATAATTTTCTCTTTCTCCTTTGGTGTTCTTGATCATAGTAGAATGTCTTAGCATGCTTCTCAAGAAGTTGGTCGAAGAAGGTAGACTTGAAGGAGTTTTAGTACCAAATGGTGTTAGAATTACACATATGTTATTTGTGGATGATGTTATCCCTTTTGGGAAAGGTTCTTTTCATGAATGGTAGGTGTTTAAGGATGCTCTTAATCTTTTTTGTAATTCTAGTGGAATGGATTTAAACAATCAAAAGTCTCAATTTTTGGAAGTTGGTTTCTCCACTGATTAGTTAGATCAGTTAAGAGAACTATTTCGTTTTGAATTCAAGTCAATTGAGGAAGATTTTAAGTATTTAGGATTTTTCCTTACGACTAATTGTTACTCGTGTGATGACTAGATCTGGCTTCTTCAAAAGGTGGAAAAAATAATTGCTACTTGGTTTCACAGATGGTTAACTTTAGGAGGTCAATTTATCCTTGTTAAATATGTTTTGGAAAACATTCATGTTTTCTATCTCTCTATGGCATATATTCCCAGAGCTATTTTGGATAATATTCATAGGAGGTTGTTCAAATTTTTGTGGTCTAGTATTAAGGAAAAAGAGGGTCTTTATTTAGTTAAATGTCACAAGAATGCTAAACCAAAAAAGGAGGGAGGTTGGGGAATTAAGAATATCTATTTGTTTGGAAGGGCATTGGCAACCAAGAGCTTGTGGAGGTGTTTGATGGTTCCTGGTCTTTGGCATGACGTGGTTCAAAAGAAATGTTTGAAGAAAAAATATGTTGTGGAGTGGCTAAGAGAAGGGCAAAAGAATCTCAAAGGGATGTCAAATTGTTGAAAGGCTCTTACTTCTTCTCTGCAAATTATAACTGACTGAATTGCTTGGAATCCTAGTAATGGCTGGGAAATTCGTATTGGAGTGAATCCTTTTGTGGGGTCTCAATATTATTATAAAATTTCCTTGGATTTAGTAGTTGTGATCCGTTCGAAAGGAATTGTCTTTTTGGCTCAGGCTATTTCAAATGTTTCAGGAGGTCTGGTTGATATTCGCTAGAACTTTGCTCAGAGTTTAGATCTCTCGGGTTCTTTAAGAGATGAATGGCACTCATATGTTATAGGACTTAAGCACTCAAGTTTTCTTCTTTTTGATTCATCTAACTTTATTATGTGGTCGTGAGATGAGAAAGAAGGAAGGGTAGCTGCTAAGCAAGCATATGAGGTACAATTTTTTGAAGATTCTGGTGATTGTTTTTAGGGATGGCTTAGTGATTTATGGAAGTGGCAGCTTCCTTTGTGTAGCAAATTGTTTTGTTGGATTTTGGGTGATAACATGATTTTGACTTGGGATAACTTGGTCAAAATAGGGTTTGTTGGCCCGGATAGATGTGTGCTTTATGGGGAAGAGGAAGAATCGATTGATCATTTGATGGTCAATTGTTTCTTTACTAAAGAGGTTTGGAGTTTTGTTTTACAATTTCTTCACATAAAAAAGGTCTGGGGCATTGGACAACTCTCTCTATGTTTTCAGGCTTATATTAAGGAGACAGTGGCTTGGAAGGAAGTTCATTGTTTCATTTGTTGGGAAATATGGAGACATCAAAATTCTATTATTTTTTAAAGTTGTCAGTTATCTATTTCTAGGGTGTGTAATCTGGTTTTGAAAGACTTGGGTGATATAGAGAAAGATAAATTTGTTTATGTTCAAAGGGTACCTCATCCTTCTATTTTGGAAAGCAATATCCCAGTGGGATTCTTTGATGGAGCTTCTCAGAATGGGTGTTCAAAATGTGGAGCTGGTGCAATTTTAAAATGTCCACATATTGGTGTGTACATGATTAAGATGAATTGTGGTCAAGGTACCAATTCTGTAAGGTATCTAGAGAGGTAGTGGGGGGGCCCAGAGGGACCATAATGATAATAGTGGAGGCCATTCAATGTAACGTGGACTAGGTCCACTATATTATTAAATAAGGCCCACTATGGTAGTTAAATATAATAAATGGGTAATTAGATATAATAAATGTAAGAGGACTTCTTAGAAGGTTCTACTTCTAGAAGATTCCTCCTCTAGAATGTTCTTAGATGATGGTATCACTATATAAAGGGGTTCAAGCAATGTAATGGGATATGAAAAGAAGTATTGTATTTGGAGTTGAAGCTCAATAGGAGGATGCCCCCTTGAAGAGGCAAGTGAATAGGAGAGGATCCCTTCCATAATAGGATCCATTTTATGGTGTTTCCCTACCTCAAGGGTTTTGATATGGTAAAGTGGTGGTTTTCTATATGGTTTCATATATATTGTGTGGTGATTGTATTCAGATATATTTGGATCTATTGTGATATTTTTTTATATCTATTCAGGTTCTTAACAAATTATCGAGGGGAGTTGTTGGCCTTATGGAGTATTTTTTTTTTTGCTCATTTCAAGCAGGTGACTAATTTGCAATTGTGATCCAGATTATTTTCAGAACGAATTGAAAGAAGAGATATTGCAATGAAATACAGATAAAAATTGTCAGAAACATAGAAATACACCAATACATGATTTCTATTAATGAAAGAAATGTACAAAGACTGCAAAAATACAGAGTGTAAGACTTGTTAGAATGGTGGTAGCTTTATCTTTGAGAAGAGATGTGACCGCTATGCTCATTCGCAAGAAGATGAGTGCAATGAGGCTCTGAAGGCCTTTTTATGATAAACATGAATGCCAAAACCCTAGACATCCAAAAACCTAACCTTGGGAAATGAAGCACCAAAATTCATGTGGGCCATGTTGGGGTAAGTTAGTACATCAACTTCCCGAGGTCGTAGCTTTTGCATATGATCTTCATTTTATGTGTGTGATAGCCCGCTGGAAAGGTATTTTAGAGAACTACGCATTATTCTATCAAACTCTGACTATGTTTATAGTTTTACCATAGAAAGCCAAGAAAATATTGTTTATGGCCCCAAAACAACCCTTGAAGTACAAAAATATGTACCAAGATGAAAACTTTCAAAATAAGCTAGTTGGAATAGATGGGAGGCCACCAATATCCACCTGGATGTTGTGTAGGGCTTCAGGACAACCCCAAAAGTGTAGAACTCATAAAGAAATGTCCCCATTACAGACAAACATATTGAACTGAAAATTGTCAAGATGAACCAGTTGGAATTTGGAACATGTGAGTGGCCACCAATATCCACCTAGATCAAATTGGTAGGGGATTCAAAAGTTATAGTGGATTTTTTTTTTTGCTCAAAAACAATCTACAGGTGGCCTCTTTAAAGCCTTGGATGGAAACAAATCGTCATTTGAGCTCCAAGTTCTAGGTGTTGAAGATTTAACATATATACATGGAGTTTAATTTGGAAGGAGATATCCTCTCTAAACAAGCTCTGGATATTGAGGAAGGAAAAATATTTTTTGCTGAGGGAGGATCTGGCGAACAGTCCTTTGAAGTTCTGTCTATTTTCTAATTTGGGGTTTGTTTTTGTTTGGTTTCTATGGTACTATGAAAGGGGATGTGAGGTACTAATGAATGTTTTTGTTGGGTCTTTGGTTAGGGAGGATAGTTCTTTGAAGTTGAATTGGATAATTTTTTTGATCAATAATATGTTATGATTTTTTTCATATTTACTAATATAAGTTTTTTTTAAGTTTGGAAAAAAAAATTACTAAATTTTACCTTCTATATTTTTATAATTTAATTATTTTTATGTATAATTATGTCAATGTTAATAATATATTTTTTCCTTTAACAAATAAAATACAAATACACAATATAGTTTGTTTCAAACACTTATCATTAAAAGTTTCTTCTTGGAAATTAATATCATGACTACAAATTAAATAAAAAAATTGATATTTGTTTATGTCCCACAAGAACTTTTATTTTTCAAATATTCTAGTAACTTTGTTAATGAATATGAACATCCTATCTTTTAATAAAAAATACATTATTTTATTATATAAATATAGAAAACATTACTTATGTGAAATCTAAAATTGACCTTTCCTCATATAATATATGTGAAATATAGAATTTAGATTTCCGTTACAGACCAAAACTGATGACCAGAACTCCGTCAAACAATGAGGTCGGAATTTTCATGTGATGCAAAAGTTTTCGTACCTTTTGTTTCTTACATATATATTTTTTAAAAATTCTTGAAATGATAGATTTGACTGGTCAATATAATTCATTGAATGGTTGAATCATTGAAGTGGGACATGTCGTTTTTCTCGAAGATATCGTGAAGTCTTCAAAGTCCACGCTCTTGTTGGATGAACATGAGCCACTCATTGCACAAAGTGATGTATAACGCATTTACTCTAAACGCTTTGTTGAGTATACCTATACACATGTACATTCTTTTTCTTTCTGTAACCAACATGAAAGGAGTCTTGTCTTCAACCAAGAAAATGATCGGCTTCCATGGAAAGAATTCATCATCTTTCCTTGCAGGGAAGATTAATATTGTTGTCTGTGTTTATCATATTTTCTGTTAATGTAGACATTTGCAGCAGCCTAGATACATAATGGAGGCAATGGATGACTCCTTACTGTCATCTCTGTGGAAACCTTGTTAAAAAATTAAACAAAGGTTTACGAGCATAGTTCTTGTTTCTGTATCGAGCTCATTAAAAAATGAAACAGTGGTCTAGGCATTGAACCTAGATTCTCGAGCATAGTTATTCTCAAGTGTCAAGCTCGTTAAAAAATGAAACAACTTCCCCCTCTCTGTTGAGTCAAGTCCTTCGTCTAGTATTTGAAGCTTCATTTCATCTGCCTGTGTTGTTGGAGAAAACAAATCTTGTGGGGCAATTATTTCATCCTCTGGTCTTCATGCTGAAGATAAGCCCCTAGTTTCTTAAGCTGGGGGATAAGTACCAACCATCCTTTGAAAATGTGTTGGGAAGTCCAAGCAGTTTTCTATGGTTCAATATTGTGTAAAAATGAAACCACCTACCTCAAGAATAGTTTCCTCTGGTTCAAGCTTGTATAAAAATGAAACTAGGTCCAAGCATAAGTTTTGGGTAGTTTTAAGCCTGTGTAAAAATAAAATCTATCCTAAGCATAGTTTTGTTTTGTTTTAAGATTGCGTAAAAATGAAAACAATCATGAGCTCAGTCTTCATTCTTTCTCATGCTCCTAAATACCTCATAATGTAACCGAGTAAACTTTTATCACTTTTTCGAACTTGTAATGGTTATACAAAAAAGAAACCCCCTGGAGTTCCCTTTAAGCTCTTTTTAGACTCCCTAAACATGAAAAGATTGTCGAGCGATCTTGTTCTTTTCACATTCGTTAAAAAATTTGAAGAAAACTTATGTTGAGTGGTAGATTATCTCGTTTTTGGTCTCACTAGACTATTTTACGAAAAATGACATTTTGGAGTTCTCTTTAAGTGTTTTCCAGATTCTCTAAAATTGAAAAACCCCTGAGTTTTCTTTCTTTGGACTCGTAAAACAAACATTGAAAGGCCCATATGGGACCAAACCACTCCTTCCTAGGGTTTGCTAAACATACTCTGAGGGACTCATTCGAAGGATGACCTTACAGTTCAAGCATATGTTATCCTCCTCAAGTTTGCATAAAAATAAAGAGGTACTCGCCAAAAATGGTGGGGAAAATTGGGAAAGAAATATTTCTAAACCTATATTCTATAGAAGAGTCACTTTTGAACATGACACCCTTTCACTCTCTTTGTGTCTAGGTTGGAAAATCTGCTTGTCTCTTGATCATACTCCTTTATAATATTACCAATTGGTCTGTGATCCCTATTGTTGAGTCAGTGTTTCCAAGACAGTTGTCGTGTAGTCAATATGTTCAAAGAGAAGTTCAACCCATAAATCTTTCTATTGTGTTGGCCATTTCTGCAGTCCTTAAGCCTTCTATTGCATTGGCCATCCCTGAGTCAGTCCTAAATCACTTGTTACTCTGATCTACTTCAAATCTTGTTACTCGTTTTGTGTTGTTGATGGGGGATACATTAAGGCCCTGATGTGACGGGTCTTTTCCTATCGACTCCAACTCATTATCCAAGAATTATACTTAGAAACTGATTGGTACCTTGGAACTTGCATTCCTCAATGGCAGGTTTCCTTACTTTTGACAGTGGGTTTTCATCATTGACCCATGCTCGAGAGATTTCATCAAGTGTTCGACCTTAGCTTATTAATTCACACCTGTTGGATTGTACTAGTGTGTTTTAGGATTCAATGACATTAATGGTGATTTCCCTCACACTTGTTAATGGTATACACTAATGACCAGTAATCAAGTGGTTTCTACCATGTTCGACTTCAACACATGTATTCACATGTTTAGATTTGTACTATAGAGTGGTGGAGATAAAGACCCTGAATCTTTTCTGATAGATTCAGGTTTCATTAGAGTATATTCAGATTGTATTGGTGCATAGATCCACAGGGTATGTCTGGTGGCTATGTTCAAATTTGTATCTTTAAGACTTAGATCCACAGTGTATTTTTGGTGGCTATGTTCAGATTTGACTCATATTGGCTTGGATCCATAGTGTATGTTTGGTGGCCATGAATTGTCTTACTTGACATGGATCTTTGCATGTCGACATTTATGATTTGAGTCATTTGTATTCTAAGTATGGGAATGCCTACCTCAGTGATGATATATTATTGTACTGTATTTCCTTGTTTGTTGGCAGGTTTCTGACCGACTATTCCTTGTTCCCTACACACACTCGACAAAGTATTTCAGCTATCCCTATGTTCTAACTTCATACTTTGGGGAGCTCTCTGTTACACACTATTTCTGTCATCCCTATGACAGTTAATGATGTAAACCTATTTTTTGTCTTTAGAGAGATCAGTGGCCTAAATTCCCGAGGAAAGAAGGGAGAAGAACTTTTTGTGAGAGATGAAATCATATTTTTCTTTGTAAAAACCCTAATAAGGAGGATCATCGCACCCTATCTAGTTCTAGGGGTGTGACGATCTTGAATCGTCACATGTTGTACTAAACCTGGCCTACGATGTCATCACATTCTGCTCAGTTGTAGGGGTGCGGCAATTTTCGTAAGTGGGAAAAATGAACATTTTCTCGATGCTTCTAAAAGGAGAAACTTTTATGGTGAGGTGGCCTCCGATCAGTTTTGATCTTACTCACTTTTATGATTTAGTGGGATCATCCTAACCTCCTTGTCTTATCCTCTTCAACTGATAAAAGGAGAGGAGATCTTATGGAGAAAGTGAGATTGGAAATTTGACTTGAGATCGTTATCTTGGTTATAGTGGCTTTGAATTTTTCTTTGTCAAGATGGATTGTGAGGGACTTTCAGATCTTCACATTTCTCACAAACTTCTTGGCATTTGCATTGCTCAATTTGCAGTAAGGAGTCGTCCATTGCCTCCACTATGTATCTAGGCTGCTGCAAATGTCTACATTAATAGAAAATATGATAAACATAGAAAACACTATTAATCTTCCCTACAAGGAAAGACGATGAATTCTTTCCATGGAAGCCGATCATTTTCTTGGCTGAAGACAAGACTCCTTTCATGCTGGTTACAGAAAGAAAAATAATGTATACGTGTATAGGTTTACTCAACAAAGCGTTTAGAGTAAATGTGTTATACATCGCATTGCACGATGAGTGGCTCCTGTTCATCCAACTAGAGCATGGACTTTGAAGTATTTACTATATCTTCGTGAAAAACGACACGTCGCACTTCAGTGATTCAACAATTCAATGAATTATCTTAACAATTCAAATCTGTAATTTGAAGAATTTCGAAAAAATATATTAAAAAAAACAAAAGGTATGGTAACTTTCATGATTGATGTGAAGATGCCGACCTCAGTGTTTGACGTAGCCCTGGTCATCATTTCTGGTCAAGTGACGGAAAGGTAAATTCTAGATATCACATATATTATATGAGGAAAAGGTCAATTTTAGATTTCACATAAGTAATGTTTTCTATATTTATATAATAAAATATGGTATTTTTTTATTAAAAGATAGGATGTTCATATTCATTAAGAAGATTTGAAAAATAAAAGTTCTTGTGGGACATAAACAAATATCAATTTTTTTTATTTATGACATTAATTTCAAGGAAGAAACTTTTAATGATATAAAAGTTCTTGTCGGACATAAACAAATATCAAAATTTTTATTTTATTTTATTTGTAGTAATGACAATAATTTCAAGGAAGAAACTTTTAATGATACATGTTTGAAACAAACTATATTTTGTATTTGTATTTTATTCGTTCAAGGGAAAAATATATTATTAACATTGACATTATTATACATAAAATTTTAAATTATAAAAATATACAATGTAAAAATTATAAAACTCTACTATAAAATTTTATTATGCAATTTAATACAATACAACAACAAGGCAGTTTTGTCATAAAGGCTATCTATACAAGGCAGTTTTGTCATAAAAGCTATCTATAGAGTGTGACTCTATTATGCAATTTAATAGAATATAAGGCAGTTTTGTCATCTAGACAATGTACCATGTAAGGAAGTTTGTTCATCTAAACACTGTACCATGTGAGAATAATACCAAAGGAGAGACTCTTCAACTTCAACAACTTCACCACCAAGCTTAAACACTTAAGCTTCAACAATACAATGTAATGCAATAGAGGAAAAGACAATGGGTTATAAATATATAAATGTTTGATGATGGGATTTTGGTCTCATTACATTAGAGGAAAAGACAGTGGGTTATCAATATATAAATGTTTGATCATGGGATTTTGGTCTCAAGTATATGTGTGTTTTTAGGAAATGTAACAAGCATTAAATCAAATCCATTTGTTGAAAACATATAGGTTTTGTTGAAAAATAAAACAACTACAATTGATTTTTGAAAGAAATTCACATGTTTTGTTGAAAATTGATAGAAACAATTTCTCCGAAAAACACTCAAGTTTAGCTAAAAATGAAAGAGGTTTCTCAAGAAATTTGTGTCAAAAACAAAGTTTTTAACACGTTTTTTTGGTAAGTAACAAGTTTCACTCTGTTAGGGACCTAACCCCTCATGTAGGTAGAATAATATATTCCGATGTAAAAGTTTCACTCATAGGGACCTAACCCCCATGTAGGTAGAATAATATATTCGGATAATAAAGGTCAATATTAATAAGGCTCACTATGGTAGTTAAATGTAATAAATGTAATAGGACTTATTATAAGGTTCTACTTATAGAATATTTCTCTTCTAGAAGATATTCATCTATATTTTTCTTTTGGATAGACATACTTAGTATAAATAGGAGCCGAGGGCATGAGAACTTTTGTGTTGATATTATTGTAATAGAGTCATTTCACTAGAGGTTGACCCTCGGTATGAACATTTCTCTCAAGAATCAAAGTGCTCTTTCCGGTGTTATTCTCGCATCATTTTGGTATTATTGTGGTGTTTTTCAAGTTAAGGGTTTATTTTAAAGCTAAAGGTTTATCTTTCATCTATCAAGGTTTACTACAAATGGTATCAGAGCACTTCCTTGGTAGAAAATTGTGGGTTAATTTTTTTTTTTCAGGGTAGAGACGTATTCCAGTGCCTTTAAGCTACAGAGATATGTCATTACGCACATAAACCCATGGTCGGGGATTCATACACGAATGAAGTACAAGTGGTAATTAAGAGCACATATGTTGGCCACCGTTGTAAAGCATGTTGGTACCCCTTCGAGTGTTAGCGCATCAGACAACATATGTATATGGATCGGCCTAGATTTCCTAAAGCCCTCTTTAGATAAACTGATCGGTCACTTGACTACTATAGTGTCACCGAGAACAACACGCGGAAAGATACTCTCTAATACCTGGGAAGTCGAGTAGTACGACTAAGGGCATGGTCTAGCCTCCTTAGTTGGTGCCCTGAGATATTGGGCCGAGTACTACTGTTGGACCCCACATGTATATCAGAAAGCTATAGCACAAGGAAAACCCTTGTCTGTAGAACCCTTGAATACCTAACCTTTGGGGACGGAAACAAAAAACAAAAAAAACAAGATCTATTTTAGCACAAATGTGTCTCCTACATTTGATTTGAAAAATCACTACATATTTCTTCCTGATTAAGCATTTGGGAATTTCATCACTACAGTATTCTTCAGACCGGAGTATAACTCCGTAGGTGTAAAAAAAAATGTTTGGATCCTGTTGCACCATTATTTGAGACCTATTCCATTGGATTTCTCTCTTTGCCCTTATCACATTCATACCTATCATTTTTTAGGAAATGTTTTGACCCCACCCACCCCTTTTCGGTTCCCTCTTCATCATGGCCCATACCCGTAGCCAAGACTTGGAAGCTCGCTTCAATACCTTGCAATTTAATTTCACAGAAATAGAACAAGAAGTGAGACAGCTCAGTGCGAATAATGCCACCATCAATAACAACATGCATTCATCCATTGTCGCCTCAATGGAGGAACTCAAACAAGACCTCAAACAAGACATTACTACCCAGCTTGAATCTGTCGCTAGGATGATCTGAACCAAACTACATATCCCTGTAGATCACCCTTTATCTGAACCACATTTGCATACCAAAGTTGAAACTTCCTCTCATTCCCATAATTTTCATCCCCATCACTTTCAGCGTGACCTAAGCCTTTCACGTGTGGATGTGACCAAATTTCATGGCTCAGATCCCACTGGCTGGGTAACTCAAATGGAACATTATTTCTCTTTGTATGGCATTACATATGAGTTGGCCAAACTTCGGTATGGTGTTCTCCATCTATATCAAGAACGTTGGTAATGGTGGAAATGGAGAAAAATTACCTGTCAAGAGTATGTTTCTTGGACACACTTTGTGGCAGAGCTTTATGAACGCTTTGACACTGACACCAACTATTTAGGCTGTTTGACAAATTTGAAACAATATGGCACAATGGAAGACTTTATAGTTTCTTTTGAGAGACTGGCTTTTCATACAGAGGGCATGTCTGATGTTTTTTTCCAAGATTTTTTTATTAGTGGCCTCAAGGATGAGATTCATGCCCATGTCCTCATGGCTCAGCCTCAGAGTTGGGTGGAGGCTACTAAAAGAGCTAAATAAGCACAACGAGTTGTCTCTTCTCAAAACCACAAACCCTCCTTTATTCCTCGCACTAAACCAGTAAATCCCAATCCTCCTTCTACTCAACTAAAGATCCAAAAATTGACCAGGGGAGAAATGGCCGAATGCCAACTCAAAGGCCTTTGTTATAATTGTGATGAAAAATATTTTTTGGGACACAAGTGTAAGGAACAAAATCTTTTTATGGCCATCTCAGAGGATGTTTTGGAAGAGGATGTTAAATCTCCCCTTATGTCTGTGTCACCTGAACCCACTGACATAACCCCTTCCTCAGACCCTCCCGAAGTAGAACCAATCATTTACCTAAATGCTCTCATTGGCTTCTATACTCCCCAGACCCTCAAGCTAATTGGTTACATCAAGCATAGGAAGGTCATCATTCTTGTTGATAGTGGAAGCACCCATAAATTTATTCATCGTCTCATTGCCCAAGAAACTAATTGCTATATCCGTGCAGTCAATAATTTCCAAATCATGATTGCCAATGGCGGGTCCATGAAATGTGGTGGGCATTGTGAAAATGTGTGTCTCCAAATTGGTGATTACCACCTGAAATCTCATATGTTTGCTATCGACATGGGCAGTTGTGACATTGTGTTGGGCGCAAACTGTYTAAGGACTTTGGCTCCCATTCTCATGGATTTTAAGGAATTAACCATGCAATTCGAATAAGAGGGCCAACAATATAAGTTCCAAGGCATCACCACTAGTTCCCCTGAGATCATTAGTTCCCATCGAATGGAAAAGCTACTCAAAAAAGTTCATTCTAGCATTATTTCCCAACTCCATGCCATACAAGCAACTGAGACACCCTCTATGCCACAGGACCTCCAATCCATCCTCTCTAAACATCAAGTGGTTTTTTCTAGTCCCCAAGGACTCCCTCCTTCCTGTGGTGTTCATGATCATTCCATTCCCCATGTCCCAGGAAGCCTTCCTCCCAATATTTGTACCTATAGTCACCCCTCTTCCCCCAAAAATGAAATTGATAAAATGGTTCAAGAACTGCTTAATGCAGGTGTTATCCACCCTAGTATGAGCCCCTACTCTTCTCCTATGGTCATGGTCCTTAAGAGAGAAGGTTATTGGCGCATGTGTCCTAACTTTCGTCCCCTCAACAAACTCACCATTAAAGACAAATTTCTCATTCCTGTCATTAATGACCTCTTGGATGAATTGAGTGGCGCCTAGTTCTTTACTAAACTTGTTCTTCGTTCTGGCTACCACGAGATCCGTATGAAAGAGGAAAACATTCCTAGTACTTCCTTTAGAACTCATGAGGGCCACTATGAGTTTTTGGTCATGTCCTTCGGTTTGAGTAATTCTCCCTCCACTTTCCAAAGCCTCATGAATAATGTCTTCCGTCCTTTTCTCCGTCATTTTTTCTTAGTTTTCTTTGATGATATCTTCATCTATAGAAAAACTTGGACATACCATCTTGCTCATGTGGATTAGTTTCTCCATCTACTCTCTTAGTACCAAATTTTCCTGAAACAATCTAAATGTGCTTTTGGCACCTTGGAAGTCGAGTACTTGGGTCATCTTGTTGGCAAGGCCAACATCAGGGTGGATCCTAAAAATATTGAAGCTATGCAAGACTGGCCTCACCTAAAGAATCTCAGAATATTGCATGGGATTCTAGGCTTAACAGGTTATTATCAAAAGTTTATAAAGAATTATGGAAAGATTGTGGCACCTCTCACTCCACTCCTTAAAAATAATTCTTTCACTTGGACTCCAGCAGCTGCTCAAGCTTTTCAAACCTTGAAGATGGCCATGTACACCACTCCAGTCCTAGCCCTTCCTGATTTCAAAAAGACCTTTGTTCTAGAATGTGATGCTTCATGGAAAGGAATTGGCAATGTCCTTATGCAAGAGGGTAAGCCTTTGGCCTTTACCAGTAAACAATTGTCTGAACAAAACTTGGGCAAATCAATCTATGAAAAGAAAATGTTGGTCTTTCTGCATTTCGTTGATTTGTGGTGCTCTTATGTATTGGGGAAACACTTCCAAATTAAGATAGATCATCGAAGCCTCAAGTATTTTATGGAACAACACATTTTCTCCCCAGATCAACAAAAATGGGTGACTAAGCTCTTTGGATATGATTATGAGATCATTTAGAAGAAAGGAAAGGACAATGTGGTTGTGGATGCACTTTCTCAAAAATATGAAGATTAAGGGTCCATTTTTCCTCTCTCCTTAATTGTACCAGATTGGTTCCAAGTTGTTCGCTAGGAATGGCTACACGATCCCAAAAGTTCACATATTATACAACAATTATAGTCCAATTCTCCAGTTTCCGCAAGGTACTCTTGTCTCCATGATGAGCTTCGATACAAAGACCATTTGTATTTAAGTAAACGATCAAAACTGAAATCCATGGTACTTTCTAAGCTTCATGCTACACCCACAGCTGGGCACTCTGGGTTTACCAAAACCTATGACAAGGTCAAACGTTCTTTTTTCTCGTATGTTACGAAAGAGGGCGTTCGTAATTTTCTGGATGAATGTGATGCGTGTCAACACAACAAGGGTGAAACAATCAAATCTATTGGCACACTACAACTGCTTCTAGTTCCACCTGCTATTTGGCGGGATATATCTATGGATTTTACTGTAGGCTTACCTAAATCGAGCAATAAATCAGTCATCATGGTGGTAGTTGATCGTCTTTCCAAGTATGCTCATTTATGTGCTCTTCAACACCCATTTACAACATCCATTGTGGCTCAAATTTTCATGGATAGGTCTTCAAGCTTCATGGCATGCTGCATTCTAGTGTTTATGATCATGACCCAACTTTCACCAGCAATTTTTGGCAAGAATTGTTCAAGCTATAAGGAACCTAACTGCATCTCAGCACAACTTATCATCCCCATACGCTTGGTCAAACTGAAGTTATAAACAAGTGCTTGGAAACATATTTGAGGTGTTTTTCCTCGGAAAAGAAAAATCAGTGGGCTCAATGGCTACCACTAGCTGAATGGTGGTACAACACTTCATACCATACGACTACCTGCATGACTCCTTTTGAAGCGGTATATGGAAAAAATACACCTTCATTTCTCTCATTTTTCCAGGTGTCTTGAAGGTCCAGGCGGTTTACTAAATGCTTACAGTTCGAGATTCTCCGTACCCTCAAAGAGAATTTGGTCATGGCCTAGATCGCATGAAGCAACAAGCAGATCAAGGTTGCTTTGAACGCCAATTTATAGAAGGGGATCAAGTGTTTCTTCGACTGCAACCTTACAAGAAAAATTCCCTCAAGGTTAACCATTTTCAGAAATTGGCGCCCAAATTTTATGGTCCTTATACCATTCTCAAGCATGTGAGATAGTTGGCCTATCAGTTAGCTTTGCCCAGTCATTCTAAGATCCATCTTGTTTTTCATGTTTCTTACTTAAAGAAGGTGATTGGAACTAAGTGCCAAACTCAAACCAACCTTCCCGAGTTGGACGAAGAAGGCTCCATTTGGCTACAACCACAAGCCGTTTTGGACCAGCATGAGCATCGTCTGCATCAAGGAACCATCAAGGAATTGTTAGTACAGTGGAAAGATACAACCCCTGCATATGCCACTTGGGAACCAACTACCATTCTGCAGTAATTTCCACATCTCAAGCCTTGAGGACAAGGTTGTTTTTAAGGGGGGGGACATGTTAGGGACCTAACCCCTCACGTAGGTAGAAATATATATTTCGATGTAATAAAGGTGAAAATTAATAAGGCCTAGCAATAAGGAAGAATAATTCGAATGTAAGAAGACCAAATAGAAGCTTCCGCTTCTAGAAGTATCTTCCTCTGGATGGTTCTTTTGATAGACATATTTAGTATAAATAGGAGTCGAGGGTATGAGAACTTTTGTCTTGGATATTATTGTAATAGATCTCTTCTCTACTAGAGGTTGCCCCCTTGAAGAGGCAAGTGAACATTGCTCTAAGTAATCAAAGTGATCTTTATGATGTTATTCTGGTATCATTTTGGTATTATTGTTGTGTTGTTCTGGTTATATTGTTGTTCATCTACCATTTCTAGCATTTTATTTCTGTTTTGCATACTTTTTATATCTAGAATATTACACATTGAGTAACACCTCTTAAAGGCCATGTTATTGGTAACCTAGGTTATATGTTAACCAATTAAACATGGAATCATGGTCACTTAAAGCATGTATCATCTTATTATTTTGGTCTATAGTTATCATCATATTTATTGTATTGTGATCGTATTTATTGTATTTTGATAAAAATTGACAAGCTATAAATTTATCTGAACATAAAGTGAAAGGCAACTAAAAAATTGAATGTCATAAAATTTTACATTGACAAGGAGGAGTTGTTCCACATTATTTTCATCATCCCTATGGTCATTAATGATGTAAACCTATCTTTTGTCTTCAGAGGGATCAATGGCATGAATTCTTGAGGAAAGAAGGGAGAAGAACTTTGCCTGAGAGATGAGATCATATTTTCCTTTGTAAAAACCTTAACAAGGAGCATCGTTGCACCTTGTCCAGTTCTAGGGGTGTGACAATCCCGGATCGTCACATGATGTACAAAACCTATCTTGTGATGTCATCGCACTCTGCTCAGGTCTAGGAATGCGATGATTTTCGTACGTGGGAAAAATGAACATCTTCTCGATGCTTCTAGAAGGAGAAGCTTCTATGATGAGATTGCCTCCGATCAATTTGGATCTTACTTTCTTTTATGATTTAGTGGGATCATCCTAACCTCCTCACCCTATCCTCTTCAACTTATAAAACAAGAGGAGTTCTCAAGGAGAAAGTGAGATTGGAAATTTGGCTTGAGATTCTTAGCTTGGTTAGAGTGGCTTTGAGTTTGTCTTTGTCAAGATAGATTGTGAGGGACTTTCAAATCTATAGTCTCAGAATCCTTGGAGAAGAAGTGTGTGGGAAGAAAGGAATTGTTGGAAGGGACCTTACAACATCAAGGAATTGGTTGTATTCTCCTTTTCATATATTTAATACAGTGATATATTTCTTTCCCATAAAATTGGTCGTATTTTATTGTATGACTCCTTGATCACATACATAGGTTTTGTTGAGTATATGTTGTTGCTTTCACTTTGTCAGCTTGTGTCTTCTTTACAGGTTCAACATCCCATAAGCCTTGGAAGGGAGCGAGGATGACACTAGCAAGGACAAACAACACTTAAAGGGTATGTCATTTATCTCTTCTTAATTAGTATGCTTGATAATTGAAACTTAAGGAAAATATTATATCCTATCTTGTTTTGTTCTAGTTTCGTGGTGAAACTAGGGAGATCTGTCTGTGTCTGCACTTACCGATTAGTCTGATAACAAAATTGACAACCATACGATGGAACAGATTGATTTCCCAGTTTGTCTTTTTTTCTTACTTTGATTTATTGGGTTTTGTTTTCTGAGTCACTGGGAGATCCAGCTTGACTCAATGATTGTTTAAATTCACTGGAAAACCTTCTTGTTTTTTTATTTTTTCCATTTTTATTTTGATCGTCGCACCCTTCTTTGAGA
This sequence comes from Picea sitchensis, assembly GCA_010110895.2. NCBI lineage: Eukaryota > Viridiplantae > Streptophyta > Pinopsida > Pinales > Pinaceae > Picea > Picea sitchensis. The sequence goes on from SNQJ01S0035750.1 coordinate 42,505, forward strand.
GATAGTGTGACAATCTAAAATCGATGCACTATTCCTATTAGACACAGTGTGACGTCGTCGCACTGTATTGTTCTCTATCTTGCGACGATTAAGGATCCTTTCACTATGTTAGTCTGACAGCCTGCGATGATTGTGTGAAAAAATAATTTTGGATGGTTTTTCTTGCCCAGATCTTAGATATGGTTTTGGGGTGAATTTTTGGGTTTGATTATGGTCTATTTACAGTCTACTTGATAAATTTGAATCTGCTTTTAGCCATATTTTCTTTGTTTTATCTTGTTTGTTTTTGAAAGATTTTATCTCTTTCTTTGAGTGTCTTTCATTTACAAAGCTTTGTTTTTCTTTAGAATTGTTTAGTGAAAAGAACACTTCTTTTTTTGAATAAATCATGTTAAAAGAGAAAATTTGTTTGGGTTGTGTTTGTTTTGAAGTGATTTTCTATTTCTTTTACCTACCTTTGGAAAAAAAAATCTTATTTCTTGTTTTGAATTAGATTGGGGGTATCATTGCATTTGAAGTAGTAAAATTGCATGGTTTTTGGCATTTTTGGTCTTGAATTCTTAAAAAAAATTCCCCCTCATGGACGGTGGGGACCAAGAATCATGTATTGGTGTACAGTATCTTAGGGTCATTTCTTAAAGTTCTTGATATTGATGAGTTTAATAAAATTTTGGGACATTGTGGATCTGAGAATGATAATCGTTTTCTCCTTCTTGTAATATAGCTTTCATCGAAGTGAAATATTTTCATTGTTTAGAGTCGGTCAAAACATCATTCAGTCCATGCCATTTACCTCTTGAGTAAACAATAGCCTTAAAATAAAGCGCTTATAAAAATTGATTAGACATTTTTATATTTTCTGGTAGCAAATCTACACTAGATTAAGGTGTAGGGATTTGGAATAGGTTGAAAGGATAACTTTCCAAAGATATCAAACAAACATAGAATATTTTTCTAGGGAGCGGTAAACCCATTTATTACATTTTTTCATGGGAAGCCCTTCTAACACAAGGGTCAATCGTGAGGTCGCATTAGGACCGATAGAGTTACTCACCCTACTTTGTTGGTCTTAGTGTACATATTGTGTGTGTTATTAGGGATCACTTGAGAAGAAACTCATGTGGGGACCTTCTCAAGTTGATTTAGGGCTTATATACCCTGCCTTTACATGTGGATTAGATTGTCGACTCTTTCCCCATACATCATTGTGGTATCTGGTAACCTTGGTGGCCTTTATCTTTAGGGTCTTTTACACAAGGTGACTGTGGAGGGGCAAGTCTTCACGGTACCTGGAATCAATGTTGGCCAAACTCACTCAGGCTCCTTGGAGGGAATACCCACGATTATGTGTGGGAGCTTGCACCAAGGTGTAAGTTCGTTAAGCAGGTTGCAACATAACTTTTCCACTCGCTCTATCTTAGCCCCTTCTTACATTGTTCTCACGATGTTGGGTTTCATCACCAACTAGTGTGTTCATTGTAAGAAGGTATTTTTTTTCTTTTTTTCTTATTAGATTTTTAGTGTGTGTTGTTTGTTTTCCCTAGAAGACTCTAGGTTGGATCTGTGTTTTATGGCGTCAGTTCCCAGAATGACCAATGAAGCAACCCTTGCTCTAGGGTAGAATTTTGTTTTTCCTTCTTACAAAAACATTGGTCCTCCTCACATCACTACTTTGAGCCTTCCAGGTCTCACAATTAGATTACCGGTATGGTTGTTTTCCACTCAGGTAATCCTGAATGCAACTAGTGCTTATGTTGTAAGCACATTTCCCTAAAAGCATCAACCTCATGTTGATCCTTCACCTTCTTCACTGGTAAGATCTTCTTCACCTTCTTCACTTGCAAAGTCTTCTTTCATTTCGTCTTCTTCTTCGAGTGAAAGCTATAAAGCTAGTAACCCAGTGGATAAGAAGAAGAAGAAAAGGAAGATTAAGAAGAAGAAAAATAAGCAAAGGTATAAACTTCCAACCACTTCTAGACATGTTGGAAACCATCCAGTTACTAATAATAATGCTGGGAGTGTTGATGATGCCAAGATCACCCAAACAACCTATAAGCCCAAGTAACCTTGCAGGATTTGTAAGGGTAGCCATCCTCTTAAGGATTCCCCTTGTCTATCCAAGGTTATAGAAGCATGGTCTACACACCCCCTCTAACCCATGTCGAAAATGACCTCCCATCAAATAGTCAGGATATTGTTGGGAAGAAGAAAATTAGAGTCAAGTTTCCTTGTAGGTTATGCAGAGGGAGTCATAAAACTCACCTTTGCACTCATATGGATGAAGCCTTGAAATTACTGGAAGACATGACTGTTTCCCTGCCTCAACTTCCAGTTTCTTATCGCAAGCTTACTCTCGACCCACCTGTAATTGATGGAATGATCAATTCGATCCCTTCATCAGTTTGTCTTGTTGATCAGGTAGTCAATCTGGTCACGTCCTTAGTTGAATCAGTTGACAAAGTGGTCGATCTAATCCCATCTTCGATCGATCCTACTCTCCCATTATAGATTTTCACCCAAGAGGTCGATTTGTTTCCACCTGTCGACCCCATTATCCCCTTGGAGAATGAAACCCAAGTGGTTGATCTGATATTGTCATCTGTCGACCCTACTCTCCTGCTAGAGAGTAAATATGATATTGCTCATGTTTTTCTTGTTGATATAGACACTACATTGCTGAGGGGAATTCCTCCTTCTCTCATGGAACCCCCTCCAAGTAATGAGGCCATCCTTTTTTATCAGGGTGTGCTAACTGGACCTCATCTTCCCTCTCACACTCCTTTCAAGATTACAGTACAAGTTTGTGGTTGAGACATTCTTCAGACGTTGATAGACGAAGTCTCGTCCATTAGTATTTTGTCCTCTATTGCTTGGAAAGCTTTCAGTTATCCTCGGCTTGTGTCGATTACCCAGACTCTGTTAACTTTTAACAAAAGAACTAGTCACCCTTTAGGGATCCTTCCTTAGTTTCGTGTAACTTTGTGAGGGAAAAATGTCTTTATTGATGTTATGGTAGTCCAAGACCCCTTGGATTTCAAATTAATCCTTGGGCGAGATTATTTCTATGTTATGAAAGCTATTGTGTCCACTCTTGTTTGTGTGATATTTTTCCCTCACAATGGAAAAAATGTGACTATTGATCAACATTCATTCGTTGGCCTTGACTTGAACATCAAATCAATGACCACCCTAAACAGGTCTTATATGCAGACGGTATCGTCCCCACCACATGTCAATTATGTGGCATTGTCTCCCATGCTTTCAACTGCCGATGCAGATGAACTGCTCAATGTATGCTCAATCTCTTATGACTTGGATCCGGTAGTTGACATGGTAATATCTTTGGTAGGGCTATTGGAGCATGATCTCCTTACCCCTATTGAGGCCCTCTATATGTGTTCCTTCCAGAGTGTGTTTCCTCCATACATTCAAGATCTCTTAGAAGCCATGACTGAGTTTTGTCCCTTGACATGGTGTCCTTCCATAATATCATCCTCTTGGAAGCCATTCTCAAGAAGAGAACCTCGAGCATGGTTATCTTATTTCATGCTCATTAAAAAATGAATCCAACTATTCAGCATGGTTTTCTTATTTCAAGCTCATTAAAAAATGAAACCATCTTTGAGCATGGTTTTCTGATTTCAAGCTTGTTAAAAAATGAAACCAACTATGAGGATAGTTTTTGTGTCTCTGTGGCAACCTCATTAAAAAATGAAGCAAAGGTTATGAGGATAGTTTTTTCATCTTTGTGGAAACCTCGTTAAAAAATGAAACAAAGGTTTACGAGCATAGTTCTTGTTTCTGTATCGAGCTCGTTAAAAAATTAAACAGGCATGGTCTAGGGATTGAACCTGCATTCTCGAGCATAGTTAATCTCCTGTGTCAAGCTCGTTAAAAAATGAAACAACTTCCCCCTCTCTGTTGAGTCAAGTACTTCGTCTAGTATTTGAAGCTTCATTTCATCCGCCTGTGTTGTTGGACAAAACAAAGCTTGGGGGCCAATTCTTTCAGCCTCTCATGCTAAAGTTAAGCCCCTAGTTTATTAAGCTGGGGGCTAAGTACCAACCATCCCTTGATAATGCGTTGGGAAGTCCAAGCATAGTTTTATATGGTTCAATCTTGTGTTAAAATGAAACCACCTACCTCAAGCATAGTTTCCTCTAGTTCAAGATTGTATAAAAATGAAACTAGGTCCAAGCATAAGTCTTGGCTAGTTTTAAGCTTGTGTAAAAATAAAATCTATCCCAAGCATTGTTTTGTTTTGTTTTAAGCTTGCGTAAAAATGAAAACAAACATGAGCTCAGTATTTGTTTTTTCTCATGCTCGTAAATACCTCAGAATGTAACTGAGTAAACTTTTATCATTTTTTTGGACTCGTAAAGGTTATACGAGAAAGGAACCCCCTAGAGTTCCCTTTAATCCTTTTTTAGACTCTCTAAACATTAAAATATTGTCGAGCGATCCTGTTCTTTTCACATTCATTAAAGTATTTGAACAAAACTTCTGTTGAGAGATAAATTATCTCGTTTTTGGTCTCACTACGGATCCCCCTTTATCTGACCCACATTTTATACCAAAGTTGAAACTTCCTCTCATTCCCATAATTTTCAGCCCCATCACTTTCAGCGTGACCTACGCCTTTCGCGTGTCGATGTGACCAAATTTGATGGCTCAGATCCCACTGTCTGGGTAACTCAAATGGAACATTATTTCTCTTTGTATGGCATTACAGATGAGTTGACCAAACTTCGGTATGGTGTTCTCCATCTATATCAGGAACGTTGGCAATGGTGGAAATGGAGAAAAATTGTTCGTCAAGGGTATGTTGCTTGGACACACTTTGTGGCAAATATTTATGAATGCTTTAACACTTACACCAACCATTTAGGCTGTTTGACAAAGTTGAAACAATCTAGCACAATGGAAGAATTTATAGTTGCTTTTGAGAGACTGGCTTTTCATACAGAGGGCATGTCTAATGATTTTTTCCAAGAATTTTTTATTAGTGGCCTCAAAAATAAGATTAGTTCCCATGTCCTCATGGCTTGGCCTCAGAGGTGGGTGGAGGCTACTAAAAGAGCTAAGGAAGCACAACAAGCTGTCTCTTCTTAAAATCGGAAACCCTCTTTTATTCCTCGCACTAAACTAGTAAATCCCACTCCTCCTTCTACTCCACTAAAGATCCAAAAATTGACCAGAGGATAAATGGTTGAACGCCAACTCAAAGGACTTTGTTATAATTGTGATGACAAATATTTTTCAGGACACAAGTGTAAGGAACAAAATCTTTTTATGGCCATCTCGAAGGATGTTTTGGAAGAGGATGTTGAAGCTCCACTTGTGTCTATGTCACCTGAACCCACTGACATAACCCCTTCCTCAAACCCTCCCGAAGTAGAACCAGTCATTTACCTAAATGCTTTCACTAGCTTCTATACTCCCTAGACCCTTAGGCTAATTGGTTACATCAAGCATACGAAAGTCATCATTCTTGTTGATAGTGGAAGTACCCATAAATTTATTCATCATCTCATTGCCCAAGAAACTAGTTGTTATATCTGTGTAGTCAATAATTTCCAAATCATGATTGTCAATGGCGGGTACATGAAATGTGGTGGGCATTGTGAAAATGTGCATCTCCAAATTGGTGACTACCACCTGAAATCTCATATATTTKCTATCGACATGGGCGATTGTGACTTTGTGTTGGGTGTAGACTGACTAAGGACTTTGGCTCCCATTCTCATGGATTTTAAGGAATTAACCATGCAATTCAACTAGGAGGGCCAACAATATAAGTTCCAAGGAATCAACACCAGTTCCCCTGAGATCATTATTTCCCATTGAATGGAAAAGCTGCTAAAAAAAGTTTGTTCTAGCATTATTTTCCAACTCCGTGCCATACAAGCAACTGAGACACCCTCTATGCCATAGGACCTCCAATCCATCCTCTCTAAACATCAAGTGGTTTTTTCCAGTCCCCAAGGACTCCCTCCTTCCCTTGGTGTTCATGATCATTCCATTCCCCATGTCCCAGGAATCCTTCCTCCCAATATTTGTCCCTATCATCACCCCTTTTACCCAAAAAATGAAATTGATAAAATGGTTCAAGAACTGCTTAACGCATGGGTTATCCACCCTAGTATGAGCCCCTACTCTTCTCCTATGGTGACGGTCCTTAAGAGAGAAGGTTATTGGCACATGTGTCCTGACTTTCATGCCCTCAACAAACTCACCATTAAAGACAAATTTCTCATTCCTGTCATTAATGACCTCTTGGATGAATTGAGTGGCACCCAGTTCTTTACTAAACTCGATCTTCGTTCTAGCTACCACCGGATCCGTATGAAAGAGGCAGACATTCCTAAGACTTCCTTTAGAACTCATGAGGGCCACTATGAGTTTTTGGTCATGTCCTTTGGCTTGTGTAATTCTCCCTCCACTTTCCAAAGCCTCATGAATAATGTCTTCCGTCCTTTTCTCTTAGTTTCCTTTGATGATATCTTCATCTATAGAAAAACTTGGACAGACCATCTTGCTCATGTGGATCAGTTTCTCCATCTACTCTCTCAGTACCATCTTTTCCTGAAACAATCTAAATGTGCTTTTGGTACCTTGGAAGTCGAGTACTTGGGTCATCTTGTTGGCAAGGCCAGTGTTAGGGTGGATCCAAAAAAGATTGAAGCTATGAAAGACTGGCCTCACCTAAAGACTCTTAAAATCTTGCATGGATTTCTAGGCTTAACAGGTTATTATCACAAGTTTGTTAAGAAATATGGAAAGATTGTGGCACCTCTCACTGCGCTCCTTAAAAATAATTCTTTCACTTGGACTCCAACAGCTGCTCAGACTTTTCAAACCTTGAAGATGGCCATGTGCACCACTGCAGTCCTAGCCCTTCCTGATTTCACAAAGACCTTTGTCCTGGAATGTGATGCTTCATGGAAAGGAATTGGCGATGCCCTTATGCAGGATGGTCGGCCTTTGGCCTTTACCAGTAAACAATTGTCTGAACGAAACTTGGGCAAATCAATCTATGAAAAGGAAATGTTGTCTATTCTGCATTTCGTTGATTTGTGGCGCCCTTATCTATTGGGGCAGCACTTCCAAATTAAGACCGATCATCAAAGCCTCAAGTATTTTCTGGAACAACACATTTCCTCCCTAGAGCAAAAAAAATGGGTGACTAAGCTCTTTGGATATGATTATGAGATCATTTAAAAGAAAGGCAAAGACAATGTGGTTGTGGATGCACTTTCCCAAAAATATGAAGAGGAAGGGTCCATTTTTTCTCTCTCCTTAATTGTACCAGATAGGTTCCAAGCTGTTCGCTAGGAATGGGTACACGATCCCAAAAGTTTGCATCTTATACAACAATTACAGTCTAATTCAACAGTTTCCACAGGGTACTCTTGGCTCCATGATGAGCTTCGATATAAAGGCCATTTGTATTTAAGTAAATAGTCAAAACTTAAATCCATGGTACTTTCTAAGATTCATGCTACACCCACAGCTGGGCACTCCAGGTTTACCAAAACCTATGACAGGGTCAAACGTTCTTTTTTATGGGATGTTATGAAATAGAACGTTCATAATTTTGTGGATGACTGTGATGCATGTCAACGTAACAATCGCAAAACAATCAAATCTCCTGGCACACTACAACCGCTTCTAATTCCACCTGCTATTTGGCAGAATATATCTATGAATTTTATTGTAGGCTTACCTAAATCGGGCAATAAATTAGTCATCATGCTGGTAGTTGATCGTCTTTCCAATTATGCTCATTTATGTTCTCTTCAACACCCATTTACAACATCCATTATGGCTCAAATTTTTATGGATAGGTCTTCAAGCTTCATGGCATGTCACATTCTATTGTTTATGATCGTGACCCAACCTTCACCAGCAATTTTTGGCAAGAATTGTTCAAGCTACAAGGCACCTAATTGCATCTTAGCACAACTTATCATCCCTAGGCTCTTGGTCAAACTAAATTTATCAACAAGTGTTTGGAAACATATTTGAGGTGTTTTTCCTCGGAAAAGAAAAATCAATGGGCTCAATGGTTACCACTAGATGAATGGTGGTACACCACTTCATACCATACAACTACCTGCATGACTCCTTTTGAAGCGGTATATGGAAAAAATCCACCTTTAGTTCTCTCATTTTCCCAGGTGTCTCAATGGTCCAGGTGGTTTACCAAATGCTTATAGTTCGAGAGGCTATTCTCCGTACCCTCAAAGAGAATTTGGTCATGGCCTAGATCGCATGAAGAAACAAGCAGATCAAGGTCTCTTTGAACGTAAATTTACAGAAGGGGATCAGGTGTTTCTTCGACTGCAACCTTACAAGAAAAAATCCCCTCAAGGTTAACCATTGTCAAAAACTGGTGCCCAAATTTTATGGTCCTTATACCATTCTCAAGCATGTGGGATACATGGCCTATCAGTTAGTTTTTCCCAATCATTCTAAGATCCATCATGTTTTTCATGTTTCTTGCTTAAAGAAGGTGATTGGAACTAAGTGCCAAACTCAAACCAACCTTCCCAAGTTGGGCGAAGAAGCCTACATTTGGCTACAACCACAAGCAGTTTTGGACCAGCGTGAGCGTCGTCTGCGTCAATGAACCATCAAGAAATTGTTAGTACAGTGGAAAGATACAAGCCCCACAAATGCCACTTGGGAACCAACTACCATTCTGCAGTAATTTCCACATCTCAAGCTTTGAGGAAAATGTTGTTTTTAAGGGGGGGGACATGTTAGCGACCTAACCTGTCACGTAGGTAGAATAATATATTTCGATGTAATAAATGTGAAAATTAATAAGGCCTAGCAATAAAGAAGAATAAATCGAGTGTAATAAGACCTAATAGAAGCTTCCACTTCTAGAAGTATCTTTCTCTAGATGGTTCTTTTGATAGACATATTTAGTATAAATAGGAGTCGAGGGTATGAGAACTATTGTCTTGGATATTATTGTAATAGAGCTCTGCTCTGCTGGAGGTTTCCCCGGCGAAGAGGCAAGTGAAAACTGCTCTTAGTAATCAAAGATATCTTTCTGGTGTTATTCTGGTATCGTTTTGGTATTATTGAGGTGTTGTTCTGGATATATTGTTGTTCATATACCATTTCTATCATTTTATTTATGTTCTACATACTTTTTATATCTGGAATATTACACATTGAGCAACACCTCTTAAAGGTCATGTTATTGGTAACTTAGGTTATATGTTAACCAATTAAACATGGAATCATGGTCACTTAAATCATGGTATCATCGTATTATTTTGGTCTATTGTTATCATCATATTTATTGTATTCTAATCATATTTATTATATTTTGATAAAAATTGACAAGCTATAAATTTATCTGAACATAAAGTGAAAGGCAACTAAAAAATTGAATGTCATAAAATTTTACATTGACAAGGAGGAGTTGTTACACATTATTTTCATCATCCCTATAGTCATTAATGATGTAAACCTATCTTTTGTCTTCAGAGGGATCAGTGGCCTGAATTCTTGAGGAAAGGAGAAGAACTTTACCTGAGAGATGAGATCATATTTTCCTTTGTAAAAACCCTAATAAGGAGCATCGTTGCAACTTGTCCAGTTCTAGGGGTGTGATGATCCTAGATCATCGCATGATGTACTAAAACTAGCTTGCGATGTCTTCGCACTCTTCTCAGTTCTAGGAGTGCGATGATTTTTGTATGTGGGAAAAACGAACATCTTCTCGATGCTTCTAGAAGGAGAAGCTTCTATGGTGAGATGGCCTTCGATCATTTTGGATCTTACTTGCTTTTATGATTTAGTGGGATCATCCTAACCTCCTCAACTTATCCTCTTCAACTTATAAAAGGAGAGGAGCTCTCATGGAGAAAGTGAGATTGGAAATTTGGCTTGAGATTCTTAGCTTGGTTAGAGTGGCTTTGAGTTTTTCTTTGTCAAGATAGATTGTGAGGGACTTTTAGATCTATAGTCTCAGAATCCTTGGAGAAGAAGTGTGTGGGAAACAAGGAATTGTTGGAAGGGGCCTTACAACATCAAGGAATTGGTTGTATTCTCCTTTTCATATCTTTAATACAGTGATATATTTATTTCCCATAAAATTGGTAATATTTTATTGTATGACTCCTTGATCACATACATAGGTTTTGTTGAGTATATGTTGTTTCTTTCACTTTGTTGGCTTGTGTCTTTTTTATAGGTTTAGCATCCCATAAGCCTTAGAATGGAGCGAGGATGACAATAGCAAGGACAAACAACACTTAAAGGGTATGTCATTTATCTCTTGTTAATTAGTATGCTTGATAATTGAAACTTAAGGAATTTTTTATATCTTCTCTTGTTTTGTTCTAGTTTCGTGGTGAAACTAGGGAGATCCGTTTGTGTTTACACTTACCGATTAGTCTGATAAAAAAATTGGCGACCATACTAGGGAACGCATTGTTTTCCTAGTTTCTCTTTGTTTCTTGCTTTGATTTCTTGGGTTCTATTTTTTGAGTCACTGGGAGATCCAGCTTGACTCTATGATTGTTTAAATTCACTAGAAAACCTTCTTGTTTTTTATTTTTCCATTTTTATTTTGATCGTTGCACCCTGCTTTGAGATATAGTGCAATGATCTAGGACCAATGCACTCTTCCTATTAGACACAGTGTGACGTCATCGCACTGTATTGTTCTCTATCCTGCGACGACTAAGGATCGTCACACTGTGCTAGTCTGACAACTTGCGACGGTTGTGTGAAAAAATAATTTCGGATGGATTTTCTTGCCCAGATCTTAGACATGATTTTGGGGTGAATTTTTGGGTTTGATTACGGTCTGTTTGCAGTCTACTTGACAACTTTGAATCTGCTTTTAGCCATATTTTCTTTGTTTTATCTTGTTTTTTTTTGAAAGATTTTATCTCTTGCTTTGATTGTCTTTCATTTACAAAGCTTTGTTTTTCTTTAGAATTGTTTAGTGAAAATAACACTTTTTTTTTTTGAATAAATCATGTTAAAAGAGAAAATTTGTTTGGGTTGCGTTTTTTTTGAAGTGATTTTCTATTTCTTTTAGCTACCTTTGGAATAAAAAATCTTATTTCTTGTTTTGCGTTAGATTGGGGGTATCCTTGCATTTGAAGTAGTGAAATTGCATGGTTTTTGACATTTTTGGTCTTGAATTCTTAAAAAAAATTCCCCCTCATGGCTGGTGGGGGCCAAGAATCGTGTATTGGTGTACAGTCTCTTAGGATCATTTATTAAATTTCTTGATATTGATGAGTTTAATAAAATTTTGGGACATTGTGCATCTGAGAATGATAAACGTTTTCTCCTTTTCGTAATATAAATTTCATCGAAGTGAAAAATTTGCATTCTCATTTGTTTGCATTGTTTAGAGTCGGTCAAAACATCATTTAGTCGACGCCATTTACCTCTTGAGTAAACAATAGCCTTAAAATAAAGCGCTTATAAAAATTGATTAGATATTTTTATATTTTCTGGTACCAAACCTACACTAGCTTAAGGTGTAGGGATTTTGAATAGGTTGAAAGGATAAATTTCCAAAGCTATCAAACAAACATAGAATCTTTTGCTAGGGAGCGGTAAATTCACTTATTACAATTTTTCATGGGAATCCCTTCTAACACAAGGGTCAATCGTGAGGTCGCATTAGGACCGACAGAGTTACTCACCCTGCTTTGTTGGTCTTAGTGTATAGATTGTGCATGTTATTGGGGGTCTCTTGAGAAGAAAATCATGTGGGGAACTTCTCAAGTTGATTTAGGGCTTCAATACCTTGCCTTTATGTGTGGATCAGACCGTCGACTCTTTCCCCAGGCATCATTGTGGTAGTTGGTAATCTTGGTGGCCTTTCTCTTTAGGGTCTTTTACATAAGGTGACTGTGGAGGGGCAAGTCTTCACGGTACCTGGAATCGACGTTGGCCAAACTCACTCGGGCTCCTTGGAGGGAATACCCACAATTATGTGTGGGATCTTGCACCAAGGTGTAAGTTCATTAAGCAGGTCGCAGCGTAACTTTTCCACCCGCTCTATCTCAACCCCTTCTTACATTATTCTCACGATGTCGGATTTCATCACCAACTAGTGTGTTCATTGTAAGAAGGTATTTTTTGCTTGTTTTCTTATTAGATTTTTAGCGTGTGTTGTTTGTTTTCCCTAGAAGACTCTAGGTTGGCTCTGTGTTTTATGGTGTCAGTTCTCGAAATCACCAATGAAGCAACCCATGCTCCATGGGAGACTTTTGTTTTTCCTTCTTACAGAAACGTTGGTCCTCCTCACATCACTACTTTAAGCCTTCCAGGTCTCACAATTGGATTACTGGTATGGTTGTTTTCCACTCAGGTAATTCTGAATCCAACTAGTGCTTCTGTTGTAAGAACATTCCCCCAAAAGCATCAACCTCATGTTGATGCTTCGCCTTCTTCACCTTCTTCACTTGCAAGGTCTTCTTTCGTTTCATCTTCTTCGTTGAGTGAAATATATAAAGCTAGTAACCCGGTGGATAAGAAGAAGAAGAAAAGGAAGATTAAGAAGAAGAAAAATAAGCAAAGGTCTAAACTTCCAACCACTTCTAGACATGTTGGAAACCATCTAGTCACTAATAATCATGTTGGGAGTGTTGATGATGCCAAGATCACCCAAACAAACCGTAAGCCCAAGTACCCTTGCACACTTTGTAAGGGTAGCCATCTTCTTAAGGATTTGCCTAGTCTATCCAAGGTTATAGAAGCATGGTCTACACACCCCCTCTAACCCATGTTGTCAACCTCTGAACAACACGTTGATGACCTCCCATCAAATAGTCAGGATATTGTTGGTAAGAAGAAAATTAGAGTGAAGTTTCCTTGTAGTTTATGCGAAGGGAGTCATCAAACTCTCCTATTCCCTCATATGAATGAAGCCTTGAAATTATTGGAAGACATGAGTGTTTCCCATCCTCAACTTCCAGTTTCTTATCGCAAGCTTACTCTCGACCCACCTGTAATTGATGGAATGATCAATTCGGTCCCTTCATCGGTTAGTCTAGTTGATTAGGTAGTCAATCTGGTCACGTCCTTAGTTGAATCAGTTGACAAAGTGGTTGATCCAATCCCATCTTTGGTCGATCCTACTCTCCCGTTAGATATTTTCACCCAAGAGGTCGATTTGTTTCCACCTGTCGACCCCATTCTCCCCTTGGAGAATGAAACCCAAGTGGTTGATCTGATATTGTCATCGGTCAACCCTACTCTCCCGCTAGAGAGTAAAACTAATATTGCTCATGTTTTTCTTGTTGATATAGACACTATCATGCTGAGGGGAATTCCTCCTTCTCCCAAGGAACCCCCTCCAAGTAATGAGGCCATCCTTTTTTATTGGGGTGTGCTAACTGGACCTCATCTTCCCTCTCACACTCCTTTCAAGATTACAGTACAAGTTTGTGGTCGAGACATTCCTCAAACATTGATAGACGAAGTCTCGTCCATTAGTATTTTGTCCTCTATTGCTTGGAAAGATTCTGGTTATCCTCAGCTTGTGTTGGTTACGTAGGCTCTGTTTTCTTTTAACAGAAGAACTAGTCACCCTTTACGGATCCTTCCTTAGTTTCTCATAACTTTGGGAGGGAAAACTGTCTTTCTTGATGTTATGGCAATCCAAGACCCCCTGTATTTTGAATTACTCCTTGGGCGAGATTATTTCTATGCCATGAAAGCTATTGTGTCCACTCTTTTTTGTGTGATATTTTTCCCTCATGATGGAAGAATTGTGACTATTGATCTACTTTCGTTCGTTGGACCTGACATGAAAATCAACTCAATGACCACCCTAAATGGTTCTTATATGCAGACGGTATCGCCCCCACCACATTTCAATTATGTGGCATTGTCTCCCATGCTTTCAACTGCCAATGCAGATGAACTTCTCAATGTACGCTCAATCTCTTATGACTTGGATCCGGTAGTTGACATGGTATTCTCTTTGGTAGGGCTATTGGAGCATGATCTACTTACCCCTATTGAGGCCCGCGATATGTGTTCCTTCCAGAGTGTGTTTCTTCCGTCTAGTTAATATCTCTTAGAAACCATGACCGAGTTTTGTCCCTTGACATGGTGTCCTTCCATGACATCGTCCTCTTGGAAGCCATGATCAAGAAGAGAACCTCGAGCATGGTTTTTTGATTTCAAACTCATTAAAAAATGAATCCAACTCTTGATCATGGTTTTCTTATTTCAAGATCATTAAAAAATGAAACCATCTTTGAGCATGGTTTTCTAATTTCAAGCTCGTTAAAAAATGAAACCAACTGTGAGGATAGTTTTTGCGTCTATGTGGCAACCTCATTAAAAAATGAAACAAAGGTTATGAGGATAGTTTTTTCATCTCTGTGGGAACCTCGTTAAAAAATGAAATAGAGGTTTATGAGCATAGTTCTTGTTTGTGTATCGAGCTCATTAAAAAATGAAACAATGGTCTAGGGATTGAACCTGGATTCTTAAGCATAGTTATTCTCCTGTGTCAAGCTCGTTAAAAAATGAAACAACTTCTCCCTCTCTGTTGAGTCAAGTCCTTCGTCTAGTATTTGAAGATTCATTTCATTTTCCTATGTTTTTGGACGAAAAAAAGCTTGGGGGGCAATTCTTTCAGCCTCTAGTCTTCATGTTGAAGTTAAGCCGCTAGTTTCTTAAGATGGGGGCTAAGTACCAACCATCCCTTGATAATGCATTGGGAAGTCCAAGCATAGTTTTCTATGGTTCAATCTTGTGTAAAAATGAAACCACCTACCTCAAGCATAGTTTCCTCTGGTTCAAGCTTGTATAAAAATGAAACCATCTCCAAGCATAAGTTTTGGCTAGTTTTAAGTTTGAGTAAAAATAAAATCTATCCCAAGCATAGTTTTGTTTTGTTTTAAGTTTGTGTAAAAATGAAAACAATCATGAGCTCAGTCTTTTTTCTTTCTCATCCTCATAAATACCTCAGAATGTAACTGAGTAAACGTTTATCACTTTTTCGAACTCGTAAAGGTTATACGAAAAAGGAACCCCCTGGAGTTCCCTTTAAGCTCTTTTTAGACTCTCTAAACATGAAAAGATTGTCGAGCGATCTTGTTCTTTTCACATTCGTTAAAGTATTTGAAGAAAACTTCTGTTGAATGGTAGATTATCTCGTTTTTGGTCTCACTAGACTATTTTACGAAAAATGACATTTTGGAGTTCTCTTTAAGTGTTTTCCAGACTCTCTAAAATTGAAAAACCCCTGAGTTTTCTTTCTTTGGACTCGTAAAACAAACATTGAAAGGCCCATATGGGACCAAACCACTCCTTCCTAGAGTTCTCTAAACATACTTTGAGGGACTCATTCGAAGGATGAGCTTACAGTTCAAGCATATGTTATCCTCCTCAAGATTGCGTAAAAATAAAGAGGTACTCACCAGAAATGGTGGGGAAAATTGGGAAATAAATATTTCTAAACCTGTATTCTATGGAAGAGTCACTTTTGAACATGACACCCTTTCACTCGCTTTGTGTCTAGGTTGGAAAATCTGCTTGTCTCTTGATCATACTCCTTTATAATATTACCAATTGGTCTGTGATCCCTATTGTCGAGTCAGTGTTTCCAAGCCCATTGTCATGTCGTCAATATGTTCAAAGATAAGTTCAACCTGGAAATCCTTCTATTGCATTGACCATTTCTGCAGTCCTTAAGCCTTCTATTTCATTGGCCATCTCTGAGTCATTCCTAAATCACTTGTTACTCTTATCTACTTCAAATATTGTTACCCATTTTGTGTCTTTGATGGGGGATACATTAAGGCCCTCATGTGATAGATATTTTCCTGTTGACTCCAACTCATTATCCAAGAATTAGACTTAGAAACTAATTGGTACCTTGGAACTTGCATGCCTCAATGGTAGGTTTCCTCTCTTTCGACAACGGGTTTTCATCATTGACCCATGCTCGAGAGATTTCATCAAGTGTTCGACCTCAACTTATTAATTCACACCTATTGGATTGTACTAGTGTACCTTGGGAGTCATTGACATTAATGGTGATTTCCCTCTCACTTGTTAACGATATACATTAATGACCAGTAATCAAGTGGTTTCTTCCGTGTTCGACTTCAACACATGTATTCGCATGGTTAGATTCCTACTATAGAGTGGTGGAGGTATAGACCCTGAATCTTTTCTAACAGATTCAGGTTGCGTTGGAGTATATTCAGATTGTACTGGTGTATAGATCCACAGTGTATGTCTGGTGCCTATGTTCAAATTTGTATCTTTAACACATAGATCCATAGTGTATTTTTGGTGGTTATGTTTAGATTTGAGTCATATTGGCTTGGATCCATAGTGTATGTTTGGTGGCCATGACTTATATTACTTAACATGGATCTTTGTATGTCGACATTTATGCTTTGATACATTTGTATTCTGAGTATGAGAATTCCTACCTCAGTGATGATATATTATTGTACTGTATTTCCTTGTTTGTTAGCAGGTTTTCGACCGATTGTTCCTTGTTCACTACACACACTCAACAAAGTATTTAAGCTATCACTATGTTCTAACTTCATACTTTGGGGATCTCTCTCTTACACATTATTTCCGTCATCCCTATGACCGTTAATGATGTAAACTTATCTGTTTTCTTCAGAGAGATCAGTGGCCTGAATTCCTAAGGAAAGAAGGGAGAAGAACTTTTTGTGAGAGATGAAATCATATTTTCCTTTGTAAAAACCCTAATAAGGAGGATCATCGCACCATGTCCAGTTCTAGGGGTGCGACGACCCTTAATCATCACATGTTATACTAAACTTGGCCTGCGATGCCATCGCACTCTGCTCAGTTGTAGGGGTGCGACGATTTTCGTAAGTGGGAAAAATGAGCATCTTCTCAATGCTTCTAGAAGGAGAAACTTCTATGGTGAGGTGGCCTCCAATCAGTTTGGATCTTACTCTCTTTTATGATTTAGTGGGATCATCCTAACCTCCTCATCTTATCCTCTTCAACTTATAAAAGGAGAGGAGCTCTTATGGAGAAAGTGATATTGGAAATTTGACTTGAGATTGTTAGCTTGGTTAGAGTGCCTTTGAATTTTTCTTTGTCAAGATAGATTGTGGGGGA